>SZWC01021274.1:10619-27619 GCA_023375785.1 Penium margaritaceum | reverse complement strand
TGGAACACTTGAACACGCATGGTTCTCATAAGTATTGGAAACAAGAATTGAGAGGCATTTTACAAGCCACATCGGCTTAGTGAGTAGTCTAGGATGGTAGAGAAAAAACATTGTTCTAGTAAAATCATGAACAAAAGTGATAGTTTCCTAGATGAAGTGTTGTTTTGCGATATCATTGGCCTCAAAAGCAACATTGAGTGGGTAATCACAATACTCAGCATCAAGGACGAACTCTCACTCATCATTGTATCAGCTGACTAGATCAACAACATCAACTACATTTCTTTGATGTTGAATTCTGATTGCTAGAAATTACACGGTCACAATCATTAGAATGGCAAAAGAACTTTTAGAAAGTAGACACCTTTAGTCTGATAGAGGTCAACATCATCAACCATCACGATCAACGATTGTGTTGGACTCATGGGAATCTTGGCCATATTTCATTTAACTTTTGGAAGTGGTAGAAACACACCCTAAGGGTGGGGGTGATTCGTACAAGAAATCTAGGCAAAGAAACAACAAGGGGTAATAATACATGGTGGGGCTCTTAAGTGGTTCAAAAACTACACATTGTTTTATTTTCCATCTAAAAAAATCTCATTTATATAGACAAGGTCTGTTGATACATGAAATTTTTACAAAGGATATGAGGTTAACCATGAAACGATACTACTTTGGTTGCAACCTAAGGGTTGCAAACGCCACAAAGTACTACCTTCATTACAAGATGGGAGAACCTCTCACAACTTTGTCACAAATGACATGGTTCACAAGAAATGTTGTAGTACAACACCAAGGGCTTTGAAGGAAGAGTAGATAATGAAATACCATGTATTTGTTAACTTTTGTAACCCATCTGGCTGTCAAGCTAATTATTCTTTGATTTAAAGGTCCAAAAAGCCTACCCAATAAGCAACCACATGTTGATCCTGGGGCGAGTGTTCTTTGTCGACATTACCCACAAGTTGATTGGTTCAACAAACCTGTATAAAATTCCAATAATGAAAGAAATTGACACCCATCTTCCATTGAATGACACACAGCGTAGTTGTGATTACTGAAAGTAGGAGAGGAAGAGGCATTAGAAGAGTTTATCAGAACCAAATCATTGTGCACGATACTTATATCACTAGAAGTGGCTAAGGAGTACTTGTGGTGAAGAGCCTAGGTGTGGCTAATCTACATGGAACCAAGGGATGATAGCAAGATGAAAGTGTTTTAAACTACAGACTCATCCTCCTTGACATGTGGGGAGCCTCCAACTATTTCAAAGGAGTTTTCACCCATTTGCAAGGCGTCAAAGGGGTTATTTCACTATAGAAACACTTTGAGAGTTACCTATACAACATAATTCAATCGTATCATAGACCTCAAGCCAGGTAACCGAATGGAAATCAAGAAGAAAAATCAAATGCGCAACCATGAATTCAATTAAATGAATATTCTAGAAAGGTGTTTTGTCATGGGTGTATGAGGTCGTCCCCATCACATGAACAACTCTAGTACTTTTTCTCAAGAAGAATACAAGTGAAGTGAGAATGTGTGTGGAGCACACGACACTTAATGACACAAAGATACAAAAAAAAATCTTGTAAGAAAATTCAAAGAGCAATGGGTGTCACCAACATACATCTATTGAGCATTTATCACCAGATCCATACATCCAATAAGGACATCAAGATGTGGGAATCTTACTCACGCTTTTGGTAAATCAAGTCCATGGTTCTACTGTTAAGACCAAAAGGTTCCTCAACCATATCTCAAGTGGTCGTGTGCAATGTTTCTAGGCCCTTTCTCAGTGAATTTTTTCAAAGTGTGTTTTGATGTATAGACGCACAACAAAGGGTCAGGGTAGACAGACCTAAGAATTTCTTGAAAATTTACAAGGAGAACATATAATTGAAAATCTCAAAGTTCTCCATTGGTCAACGTTTTGTTGATTTCTTTTGACCACGTCATTAGCCACGGACAAATGAAGATGTACCCAACAAAGAAGGTGGGAAAACTTGTTCATTGGCCAACTCCCATTAACGTTTGAAATGTGAAAGTGTTCTTAGGGTTCTCCAACTAGTATCATCAATTTGTATGTGATTACACTGTATTGGTTACCACTCTTGCTAATCCCACTATTGAAAACACCCAGTGTAGTTGGAAGGATGGAAAATTATTGTTCAAATATCTGAGAAACCCTCTGACCTTGACGTGGACCTCAAGTTTGCTATGTCCAACAATGGAATACATCATGGTCATCAATGAGTTCGATTAAGTGATCTGGGCCTTCCTTTAAGGAAGCGGTAGTGGAGGATATCTAGTTGTGTTAACGTGAAGAGAAATGTGAGAGCTATAATTGAACTACACGATACATGTAAAAGCATCGATGACGGATATGCACATATTCAAGAACTGATGGTGATACGTGAAACATGAAAGATGTTTCATCTTCACTGATTTCCACACAATGAAACATGTAGAAATCAGAAAAACCTGATCCTTGGATGGAGTTCCTTGAGTGTAACTTTGATTACAACATCAAGTAACGTCTTGGAAAAAAAAATCCATCCAATGCTCTAAGTAGGCAACCAGGATTGACGGGCGTGAGCACCATGTCCCTGGTCAAATTAGGCTTGTACCTTGTAAGGACTTTGTCAAGGGATATGAGGGGTAAATCAAACACAAAAAGACAAGGTTTTGGCCAAAAGAAAATACTTGTAGTAGCAATTTACTCTCAAATTCGTGGTACCACCCAATGATAAGCTACATAAAAATGTTGTTGGTGGAGTTCCAGGACACCTATCTCGATCATCATTTCAACGAGTAAAAGATGCTGAAAACACTCACAAAGTACTTCTTGTGGAACAAGGTACAAAACGATATTGAAAATTGTTAAAATATGTGTGACATGAGTCAATGCCATAAGCTGAGACGAATGACCATCTCAGGTTTACTTCAACCACTGCTTGTGTACAAAGAACCATGGATGGAAAATTCCATGGACTTCATGATGGGTTTGCCCGTCATACTCAAGGAGTTTGATACAAACAGTGTCGTTGTGGACCAGCTCTCAAAGATGTCACAATTCATCCCAAAGATGACGTCCCCTCTTCCTCAACCACATTATCCGGCTGTAGGACGTCCCCATTTTCACCATTAGTGATCACGATGGAAGGTCACCAACAGATTTTGGCGAGAGTTGATGACTTGTTACATAAATTGGATCTGGGTATTGATGGCCTTCCATGTTCAGAATGTCAAGTAGACCGATCAAATCAATTAGATGCTCCAAAAACTATTCCTAATCCACATGTGTCCTTTTCTCCTGAACTTCTACTCGTGAACCACATATATCCCACCCAAATCAACATTTAGGTCATGGACGTTCAAGCCAAGAGACACATGTGATATTGTGTTTGAGTGACTATTTCAAGAAAATCTGTTGACAATTCTGGAATTATCTTGAAAGTAGTAAGGTGCTTCTCTATAAAGGTATAGGCCAACTTAGAATTCAACCAAACATTATCATATTATCAATAGAGTTTGTGATACTTCTGTCAAAACTTGTAGAGATTTGTTGACTGCTTTGTTGGAAAAAAATCCCATGGTCGATTGCCTTTGAAACCCAGAAGACATTTTGGCCACAAATGCTAGAACAAAAATGCCCACTAGTAGACTTTAGGGAATTGTGAGTATTGGTGATGTAAAACCGCACCTCCACCCTTTTAGCTGCAACTTCTCAACATGTTACAATAAGAAGATCAATGCCGGGTAAAATAGTCATTGAAATTTTTTTCAACATCTAAGAGGTTTTCCAAGGGTTTTTTCCCCTCATGTGGTTTGTCCTAGCCCCACCACATGATAAGACACTTGTTTTGTCCCTCATGGTTAGTGTCTAACAATGTACTTGACCTCGTACTTTGTACCCTTCTTCGCTTCTATTGGAGGTGGCAGAGGCACGTCTCTGCTGATGAGGTGCTCGCTTAGGTTTTGGTAGATTTTGAGTTGGTTGATGTAGAACACTGGATGGATAGCCATACTATCAAGTAGGTAAACTTTGGTTACAACAAGGTTCTACGTCTCCTTGATGAAAAATGACCCTAACCACTTCTGTTTGAGCATTGTATAAGTAGTTCCGCATAGTCTGTGATTTTCCTTTAATGAGGGACACCATCATTGGCTTAGAATTTGGTGTTCGTTTGATGCTATTCAGTAGCTCACTTCATTGTTGCTCCAATCTTTGCAAGTGTCTGGCGAGGCTTGTATAAGATGTTATGAGAACCTTGTTATTGAATTTGATTGTTTGTGTCTTAATACAACTCTACAAAACCCGCCAGGGTTTTGGGTAGCTTGCCATAAACACCTCAAAGGGGATTTTACACATAGCTACAGAGGTCGTGGAGTTGTATGCAAGCTCAACAGTTGGCATTTTGACTGCCATGTGAGTATTGTATGGCTGTTGCAGAGTTTGGTAAAGCTGTTTGAGTGTTTGATTGGTTTGCTCAGCCGTTCCATCAAACTGGAAATGGAAGGTCTTGATAGCTGGATCTGACTGCCATAACCAGTCATCAACTATGACAAAAATCTGCTGGTGATATCCTTTCTTGATCACTAGTGATGGAGGATTCGACACTATGTTGTCGTACGACGTGGTTGAGGAACAGTCATGCTGCTCCCTCAGTGGTGACTATGGTCGTCGTCAGAATGAAGGGTGACATCTTCGAGGACTGCTGGACCATAATGAGTATTACATCTAACGACACTCTTGTGATGGGCAAACCTTTAAAGAGATATCTTATCATGGCTCCCTTGGTTCTGGAAGCGGTTGATGCAAACGGTAGATTTGGTTTATCTCAACTTATGGCATTGAAACTTGTTGCACTTCTTACAATTGTTTGTGATAACGATTTGAATCTTGTCCTACCAATTGTACGTTGCAAGTTTTTCATGTTTGTTGTCTTCGTCGATGTGTCCTCCTGGGTTGGTATTGTAGCAATCCTTGGATAGCATACTCCATAGCTTGTCCTTAGGTGGCAAGACAACCTGGAGTGTAGAATGACATCACCGGTTTGGGTATTAAACCATGTATGAGCTATGGTTAATCGACCCAGATTCATCCACTCCACAATCAGTGTATCAAAAAGTGTATCAATGTATCCATGGATTTCTCAATAATCATCAACATGAATGCATGTGACTGGAGCCCACATACACATTCCTTGTCAATCATGAGAATACTAGGAGTATTTTGACAAAATAGAGTAATTTAGGTGAACGATCAGTGTTCACTTTTCTATTCACTTCCCAATACATTTTTTTACACACAGTTTCAGAGGTCAGGTGATTGGTCATGTATGCCATGCATTGGTGTTTTCATACCAGTCGAACTCCTTGTAACCATGCATAAACGACCTCATGAGGTAGTTCTCTCATTTGATGAGCAATGTGCTAATCCTAGCCATGAGAATTCCATGAACTTTCATCCTATTTTCCGTACATAAAGAATGCGTTTTCTCATCTGTTGGGTGTCATCGAGAGCATTGATCACATTCTGATGAATCTTCTCAGAATGTTTTTGTATGTTTAAAAGTCTGATAGCTATGCATTCTTAAGGGGTCACCAATTTTGCCATCGCATGCATTGCTTTTGCATTCAATTTCCAATGNGACTATGGTCGTCGTCAGAATGAAGGGTGACATCTTCGAGGACTGCTGGACCATAATGAGTATTACATCTAACGACACTCTTGTGATGGGCAAACCTTTAAAGAGATATCTTATCATGGCTCCCTTGGTTCTGGAAGCGGTTGATGCAAACGGTAGATTTGGTTTATCTCAACTTATGGCATTGAAACTTGTTGCACTTCTTACAATTGTTTGTGATAACAATTTGAATCTTGTCCTACCAATTGTACGTTGCAAGTTTTTCATGTTTGTTGTCTTCGTCGATGTGTCCTCCTGGGTTGGTATTGTAGCAATCCTTGGATAGCATACTCCATAGCTTGTCCTTAGGTGGCAAGACAACCTGGAGTGTAGAATGACATCACCGGTTTGGGTATTAAACCATGTATGAGCTATGGTTAATCGACCCAGATTCATCCACTCCACAATCAGTGTNTTTTCCGTACATAAAGAATGTGTTTTCTCATCTGTTGGGTGTCATCGAGAGCATTGATCACATTCTGATGAATCTTCTCAGAATGTTTTTGTATGTTTAAAAGTCTGATAGCTATGCATTCTTAAGGGGTCACCAATTTTGCCATCGCATGCATTGCTTTTGCATTCAATTTCCAATGCATTTATGACTTACTCAAGGGAGCATGGTAGCTGGCCACACCCACCCTTACTCCCCTCCCACAATGATGTTCTATCATCACAAGTCAATGTCAGTCACATCAACTTGTTTTGGAATTTCCAGTGGTGAGTCGAGGCCTATGCATAATAGTGCTCAGGTTTTTAGTCTGCCTAGAGTCCAATATTTAATTCTAACCACAATCAGCTGAGGGGTACAATAAGTTGAATCTTGAGAACATGTATGATGAAATCAGTGCCGGTCTCTAGATATTGGCTGAGACACACATTGCACAACCACGTCCTCTGCATAAATGCAACGTAAGCTAGCCTAATCAGATCACTCTTGGTCAGACTCATTTTGAGCCGGATGTAGCACGGGCTGCTCAAGCTTATCAAGCTTCAGCCTAATTAAGGCCATCAAGGCTAGGTGGGAACTCTGTATCAAGACAAATATTGATGGATGAACAGAATGCGACAAGGTACACCTGGTCACGGAGGGGCACCCCCAAATGCAAATCCTTGAATGATCAGGCCTCATCATGAATTGGAGCTAAAAAAATCATTTCCCCATAGCCTGCTAGAAGGCATATTTTACATGGCCCAAACCGCCTGAGTTCAAGGATAGCACAACCTGAGTGTGCTGCCTCCGGAAGGCCATTCATGAGCTGAACTAGTCCTCCCGGTATGAAGAAATCTATACTTGGAGGTGTGAGCTACCAGATGACAACAATGACCTCTCATTTCTTCCATGTCTGATACCTATGATGTTTGTTGTAATGCTGGTGTACATTGAGGAATTTCAAATTGCTTCGTTTAACATGGCGGCGATGCAACAGACCACGGACCTCCTTCTGCTGGCATACACAAAGGAAAACATCGGTCTTACTAGACATGGAAATTGTGCCAAACGACAAGTGCTCATAGCTGTAAATCCTAGGCAGCAAGTTGGGGTAGCAACGTTGTTGATGCAGCGTGCGGGCTTTCACGCTCGTTGCTTAGTCTGCTGCCCCCCCAGTCTGCTGCTCGAGTCTAAGTCTGAGTGCTCTAGGTTTGTTACTAAAAAATGCGCGCGCCAGTGTAAGCGCCAGAAATCAGCTGAAAACTGGAAGTAACTGATTAGGAATGAAGAATGAGACACAATGGGAGACCCCTTCAAGAACTAGCCTCCCCCAGCTCTGTAGAGCTTGTTACTCAGTTCACCAGCCAATCAGAAAATAGCTCTGTTTTCAGGCAGGCAGGTTTTCTCGGTGAGCCCTGCCAGATGGCCAATAGTCCAAAACCTGGGTGTCGTCCGTTTTGCCTGAAAACTGGACCATACCATAAGACTAACGCTGCAAACGCAGTCGTGTGGTCAAAATCAGTTAGAAAAATGGCAGTGAGGAGTTATGGCTGCCCAAACCCAGGCAGCGCCTTCACTAATCCCTGGTGACAACAGTGCCATGCTAGCATGAGATTTGGATCCTAAGCAGAGTAGGACGCTACAGACGCAATGGTATAGTCAGATCCAGCACTGTATGCATGCAGACAGCATCCACAATGGCAGTGACTGCCGGCGGCCCGACCGCCGAGGAGGCCTGCCGATGGAGCTGAGCACATTGCCGGAGGGAGGAGGCTTCTGCGAAAATCGTGTAGTCCTAAGCGTGCGTCCGCTCCACCGGACGACACGCAAGCAGCGTCAAGTCTCGCCGTCAGTTTTCTGCACGCCAATGTTCACAAGCCGGCAGGACACAACAGAGCACGATGAGAGATGTGAGAGAAGACCAACACTCATCGTGCCATATCCAACAAGACCAGTACATCAGGACAACCAGCGAGCGCATTGCCAAAGTACGGACCAAGGATCTGTTGACCTCCAATGCAACTCAATGGGCAGAAGCTTCTCAAGCATTTCCACCCACAACCTTTACCTTATGCCTGATCACCACCACACAACTACATGTTGCGTTCTCTGCCTGTTTGAACAATACTCATGTTGTCCGCGAGCTCATGACCTGATACCAGGAATGCATGCTTTGGACTACATACTGGCGACACCACTCCACTGGCTGGCCTTCAGCATCCATCCGTGAGTGGTCATGTCGGATTTCACTAACATTGGCTGGGAATGGATCCCATATGACAAGAGATGTACGTGGTATGTTTGCCTGCTGGAAAACACATTTGTGTCATGGCATAGTGGGACATAGCAATGCATGGCTGGCACCATGAGGCACACAACGAGGTGCTAGGGATATGGGCCTATCAAAATATCTGGTTGCATCACTTGTTCCGTGAGTTGCATCAGCTCTTTCACTACGTTGTGCTACACATTGGCAACCAAAGATTCTCTAATGGTGTCCACAAAACAATGGAGTGTTTCATGCTTACACACAATATGTCACTGTTGAAAATTGTTTTGTGCAAGGTCTGTGCGGAGCACAACAAGGCATTACTTGAAGCATTGAAGCGTAGACTATTCAAGGAGGCAACATCAGCTGATGGCCCCTCCACTGCGCATGGCCGAGGCTATGCACGTTGCATGACCCTCACTTGTTTGTCCGAAACTTGTAATGCATGTCAATTGCAGTTTGTTGAATATGACTGCCATGTGCTATTGTTGTATTTGCATCCATAGATAATGACGGTGACCGCTCTGGTACATGTTCAAGCGCATGCAAGTCCGTGACAGGCTGGAGGGTGTCGTCAACTGGTGATTATGTACAAGTGCTCATTCCAACAGTCATTGATGTTGCTGCTTGCCCAGTCACAGCACCCTTGAAATAGATGTGAGGTCCTTGACCAGCTGAAGAAAACCATGAGGGGGTTCTTCATGGTTCAAGGTGCATGACTTGTTTTTTGTGCCCTGGGGCAATTCACTTGTGCCACACACTCATGTGCCAGAAAATGATTCAGAAGCATTGAAAAATGGATCTTTAAAAGCTATATGATGCAACTGCATGTGTTATTGCATGATGTTTGTCAGCCCCATGTCCACTGAACGGAAACTCTGGCAGGATTTCCTTCATCAAGGGCTCTCCTCCAGCAGCTGTGCACCTTATTTGGTTTGCATCTCCCGCGGGCAAGAAGTTCACCCTCTTATGTCCTCTTTGGGATGCACCCTGTGTGACCATTCTGGCTGCGATACTACGACTCTGTCCCGTATTCATCAGAGCTTCACCAGGGATAGATGATCTCCTTGTATTGCAGGCACAACTCTGACTCACAGCCTGCATAGGTTTAATGACAGGAGGGACCAGTGGACGTCCCTTGCGATGTAGGTGGAGGCGCATCATTCTGCATTGTAGAAGAACGGAGGAGGAGAATTCTCACCCTGGAAGTTGTAGGCTGCTGGAGAGTGAGCCCTGAAGAGCGCATGGGGCAGCCCTTTGGCTTCACGCGACCTCGACCTCGTATCTTTCTTCGAGAGATTTTGGCCTATCTGCACACTTATGGCCAGAACTTTCTGGGGGGTGTTTGGAGACGCTTCGACCCCCACTCGCTGGTCTTTATCCTGCCGTGGTGACGCTCTGACGTCCCCAAGGGGGTACATCACCCCAAGTCCATCACAACAGGGATGAAGTTGCGGAAATCTACTGGGATCATTCTGTAAGGTAGGTGTGGAACCGTGGGTGGACTTGCAGCTGCTAAGGAAGGAGAGCGGCCATAGGCCGGACTTGTTTGTTATGGATCGAGAGTCGGGGGATCTTTGGGCGCTGAATGTTCTCATGACCGTCCGTCACACAACGGGTCAAGGTCTTGCAGCGGCATAAGCAGAGGAGGTGAAGGTGAGAAAGCACAGACCGTCCATGGAGGTGAGGCCAGTGTAACTGTTGTGTACCCTTGTGCAGGAGACCATGGGAGGTTTTGGGACAGCAATGGTGGGCCTTCACCCGAAGGCGTGAGAGCACAGAGGGTTGGCGGCAGAATCGTACGTCTGTGACCCCATGTAGCCCTTGGCCTCTCAGATTTCAGCTACTTCTCCTAAAGAGTGAGGAAATGCGTGGAAGCTTCCTAGCAACGCAGCCGCTGACTAGGCGTCAGTGCCTGATCAGACGGTGACGACAGTCACAGGTCGTACACACTATGGCACGGGTTTGGCTAGGAAACACAAGACAAAGTGTCAGAATGCTTCAATATAGAATATGCAGAGAGAGTTAACAAATGACAGGTCCAAGGTATAAATACCTGCCGCGGCGCACAACGGGTGTCGCACGCGGCAGTCGAAGAGCTGTCCTAAAACTGGCCCAAAACGACTGTTTTGGCCGTAACTCTGCGCACACATGTCAGAATGCTACACCGTCTAAACCTAGACGTGCAGAATCAAAAGACGGACGCTACGAATGGTCACATGCATGCATCCATTGACAGACAGTGAACATACAATGCAAAAACATGCAAATAGGCCTCATGGCCAGTCCGCCGAAAGACGCCTGCAAGATGTAGAAGACACAGCAGAGAGTCCCAGTGGCATCTCGGGCTCTGGTACGGTGGTCGACCAGCTCCAACCTGGTAGTCGGCCGCCGTTTGTTGCGCCGGTGCCAGCAGGGCCGCCCGCCTCAGGGATCTGCACGAGTATGGACACGGCCGAGTGGTCATACTAAACCGTATAGAAACGGCACAAAGCACAACACTCCCCCATGACCCGATGGTACGCATGTCCATTCGCGTGCAGCACTGGTACGAACACAATAGTGAGTGACACAAACAAATGAGACGCAGACGCACATCCCACACTCAACCACTCTCACACACGGGGCGAAGCCCAGCAGAACGAATGGCCACCAAGAACTTTCTGCGAGCAAGTGCCTTCGTCAAGAAATCAGCACGCTGCATGTCAGTACCAACCCACATGATGGAGATCACGCGTCGCTCCACTAGATCACGAACAAAGTGATGCTCAACTGCAATGTGCTTTGTGCGAGCATGAAAAACACCAGAGTTCTCAACAATGGCGAGAGCACTCTAGTTGTCGCAACGCAGCACAATGGCGGGTACTGACTGCCCAAGCTCAAGAAACAAGCGCTACAGCCATACTGCCTCAGCAGCCCTTGCTCCCAAAGCAACATACTATGCCTCTGACGAGCTACGTGCAATGCAGCCCTGCTTCCCGCTTCGCCAAGACAAAGCGGTACCATCGAGCAGAAACACGTAGCCAGTACGACTACGCCCATGAGGGCTGCAAGTCCAGTCACTGTTAGTGTAGCCATCAAGGACCACCGAACACTACCGACGAAAGCAGAGTTTGAGGTACGGCGTGGAGATCACGTACCGTACCACTTGCAGAGCCGCATGAAGGGCTCTCGCACGTGGAGCCTGCGAGAACTGAGCGAGGAGGTTGACGGCGCACTCGATGTCCGGATGTTCGTGGCCAGGTACATCAGAGATCCGATGAGACGGAGGTACAAGGTCACGTCCACTGTCTCCCCCGGCTATGTAGGATGATCCACCTTCAGGGCATCCTGCCCATCGGGTGTAAGAGGTGTGGAAGCGGATGGCACTGCACCAAGGAGATCGCTGAAGCGCTCCCCCACCACTTGTGCGTATCGGGCATGATGCAGCAATAGTGTCCAATGTTTGCGATCTCGCACAATCTCCATACAGAGAAACACCGATGCAGGACCGAGGTCCTTCATCCTGTAGGTAGTCTGCAGGACAGCCTTGGCCTCCTTCACGGCCTCCAGGGACGGGGACTCAATTAGGAGGTCATCAACATAGACCAGGATGGCGGTGAACCGCTCGGGTGTCGGTAGGATGAAGAGCGAGGGGTCTGCCTCGCTCTGTACGTATCCTACGCGAGTCAAAGTGCCAGTGATCTCCCGGTTCCAACACCGTGGAGACTACTTGAAGCCGTACAAGGACTTGCGCAAGCGCTAGACCTTGTCATCGTCCTCAAAACCTGGTGGCTGAGCCACGTAAATCTCCTCATCCAGAGAGCCATGGAGGAACGCATTGTTCATATCCATCTGGTGCAGTTCCCAGTCATGCTGAGCCACTACACCGAATAGAGCTGGAGCTGAGGTCATGCGGCCGACAGGGGCAAAGGTGTCAGTGTAATCGACTCCCTCAATGTCAGAGTACCCCTTGACGACTAAGCGGGCCTTGTAGCGTTCCAGTGAGCCATCCGGCTTNATCCTCCGACGAGAGAGCCTCCCTCAATGTGCCAGGGTCAGGCGCCATAGAGGGGGAACTCTGCGTGGCGAGTGCACACGCCTCAGTGTCGGGCCTGACGGCCACGAGATCAGCTGTTGCGTCACAAGCGATATGGAACTCACGAGTGACTAGGGCGTGCCCTACAGGGAACGCTGGATGTACCTCTGAAAGCTCGGTGCGGACACTCAGGCCTCAGGCCTTTGTGCTTGGATCACCGCTCGCGATGGTGCGAGAGGAACGCCTGGGTCTGAGACCCGACGCTCGCTGAGCTCCGGAGTCTAGTGGTCGAAGGCGGCCACCGGGCTCACGGGAAAAACCGGAGGTCAAGGGGCGCACCTCAGGCTCAGGAACAGGTACGCCCCCAGGAACAGGTACGACCACAGCTGGTGAGGGCTGAGACGAGGCAGCCGGAGATGCCGAGCGAGGAGATGAGTGTGTGGGAGACACGGGGCTGGGTGTGACAGCAGGCAAGGCTGGTCCGGACACTAAGGCAGGAGTGTCAGTCGATGTAGGAACGGGAGTGGGCAAGACTGGGTCAGACGCAGGACCAGGGGTGCCGGCAGACACAGGTGATGGTGCAGGAGGAGGCGTGAGAGAAGAGGTACCTGTGGGGTGTGAAACAGGCTGTACAAGCGAGATCTCTCGACCGACGGCAATGATAGCCGGATCATCAAGGGTTGGAGATCGAGAGGGGGCTCAAGCAGACACATCAGCCGGACGAGGGATGGTCGCTGGCGTAGAAGTCTCCCCCATCCGCCTAGGACCCTCACAGGAAGGGACATGGGCTGCGGAGAGGGTTGTGATCGAAGTCCGGTCACGGTATGTGAGTGACTCGAAAAACAGCGCGTCACGGGACCAATGATGCGACGGCGAGTGGGGTCCCAAAAGCGCCAGGCCTTTGACCGCGGGGAGATGCCAATGAAGGCACACAAGCGACCCCGAGGGGAGACCTTGGACGCCTGCTGGTCCTTGGTGTACCACACGAAGGCCAGGGATCCCCAGACGCGAGCGAGACAAAGATCAGCACGGTGGCCAAACCAGAGCTCGTACGGTGTAACATGGTCCGGAAGTGGACCATGGGGCAGGCGGTTCCAGACCCAAGTCATGTAGGCGAAGCCCTCGAAGGCAAAAGACTCCGGGAGACCGCACTCAGACCGCATGGCACGAACCGNGTGCAGTTCCCAGTCATGCTGAGCCACTACACCGAACAGAGCTCGAGCTGAGGTCATGCGGCCGACAGGGGCAAAGGTGTCAGTGTAATCGACTCCCTCAATCTGAGAGTACCCCTTGACGACCAAGCGGGCCTTGTAGCGTTCCAGTGAGCCATCCGGCTTCACCTTCTTGTGAAAGACCCACTTGACCTGAATCGCCTTCCTCCCAGGGGGAAGGTCGACAAGCTCATAGACTCTGTGCTCTCGGATAGCGCGAAGCTCATCCTCGCAAGCAGCTCGCCAGGCATCGGCATCCTCCGACGAGAGAGCCTCCCTCAATGTGCCAGGGTCAGGCGCCATAGAGGGGGAACTCTGCGTGGCGAGTGCANAGATGCCAATGAAGGCACACAAGCGACCCCGAGGGGAGACCTTGGACGCCTGCTGGTCCTTGGTGTACCACACGAAGGCCAGGGATCCCCAGACGCGAGCGAGACAAAGATCAGCACGGTGGCCAAACCAGAGCTCGTACGGTGTAACATGGTCCGGAAGTGGACCATGGGGCAGGCGGTTCCAGACCCAAGTCATGTAGGCGAAGCCCTCGAAGGCAAAAGACTCCGGGAGACCGCACTCAGACCGCATGGCACGAACCGTATCCTCCATGGTGCGGTTCCAGCGCTCAGATACACCGTTCTGTTGTGGAGTAGCAGGAGCGGAGACCTGGTGAAAAATGTCGTGCCCAACAAAGAAGGAGTCCATCTCACCGAGGAACTCGCCACCGCGATCCGAGCGAAAAGTATGTAGCGTGTGGCGAGACTGACTCTTAGCCATCACGAGCCAGAGCCGAACCGCAAGGGAGGCATCACTCTTCTGACGTAGACTGTAGACCCACCGCATGGGGGTGAAGTCATCAGTCAGCGTCAGAACATACCGGCGCCTCTCGGACACGGACTCGACCGGGAGAGGACCGAGAAGGTCCGAGTGGACCAGCTCGAGAGGCCTAAGCGCTCGGGAACGCGAGTCAAGGTAGGTGCACTAGTGCATTTTCCCCTGAGCGCAGAAAAGACAGTCGGTCTTGGGTGGCTTCTCGAAAGAAGCCACGTCAAGACCAAGAGCAGGCTGTGTCCGAATGAGCTTTGACACAGTGTCGGAGCCCACGAGACACAGACGATGATGAAGCAACCACTGGTATTCCGGGGATAGAACACCAGTGACAAAAACGCGACCGGATGAGGAGGGAGAGCAAGGGGAGGAGGGCCGAGCGATACGATACAAATCATCTATGACTGAAGCACGCATGACAATGCTACGGGTGTGAGTAGCAGTCATAGTCGCTGAATCAGCGGCATGCTCCACAGAGAGACCCATCTGAGTGCAGGCACGCATAGAAAGCAGGCTAAGCTCAAGATCAGGCATAAACAACATGTCAGAAAGATACAAGGGGCCAGACAGACCGTCGAAACGTACAACCCCCACACCGTGGACTGGCAAGGACTGACCAGAGCCTGTACGAACAGAACGGACAGTCGTGACAGGACCGAGTATGACAAAGTCACTGCGACGGCACGTCATGTGATGGGTGGCCCCAGAATCGATGATCCAAGTGCCACCGGAGTCACAACTGGTGGACGTCACTGTACAACAAGCAATGGAACACTCGGCATCAGAGGGACACTGAGCTGTCAGTGGGGAGGAACGATGTACATCACGAAGATGAGACTCATGAACCAGTCAGTACAGTCAGGCCCATCATCATCACATGCTGATTGTGCCTCCCCACACGCGTCATCACGAGCCACGGGAACGGACGAACAAGCAGTCTGTGAACCACCCGACGATGACAACACACTCGCACCTCCCTGAAAACGAAGCGCCAGAAGATGACAAAGCTCGGCGATGGTGCGGTCACGTGGGTCCGGATCACTGTTGTTCACCTGTGAGGACGCAGGAACAGCTGCAGTTGTGGCCGCCACACGTCCCGAAGAGGGTGCGGGTGACGCGCCGGACGTGGAACGAAGAGCATGAGCAGCCTGAAGCCCACGGGTGATCCGCGCCCAGTCAAGCGGCTGCTGGCACTCGGTGTAGCGATGGGCGCCTCCACACTTGTAGCAGTGCACAGAATGGCCACTGCTACCACTGGATGACGACTGCTGCTGACCTGATCCACGCTTCCTATTCTTCTTCTTCTTCCCCTGGGCGGCTGCTACAACGCGCTGTGTCTGCGTGGGTGTAGACGTGGTCGAAGAGGAGGAGGAAGATGAGGTAGTCATGGTGGAGGTGGATGAGGGTGACTGCAGGAGGGAAGATGGTGGTGATGCGACGACTGCTGCAGTGAGGGAAGTCTCTTGATGCGCTACTGCTGCCTTACGGGCTAAAGTCACCTGGAGGAAAAGCTGATGCCTCCAAGGAAGCAGCTGCAGAGTGGCTGAGAAAGGCTCGAGGACAGCATCGCTGTACCGTGTGAAGATGTCGGTGTACTCAAGGCGAACTCCGAGCATAATCGTCCGAAGCGCCCACAGTTGTGTGCCTCATGAGGTCCCCAGACACGTGTAGATATGCATGGCACGTTGCCAGTAATCCGTTGCAGACTCCACAGGCCCCTGACGGAGCGAATGGAAAGCACGAATGTGTGACGCATGAGTGGCGTGCGTCTCTGCGGCCAGCAGGGATAACGCCAGATCCCAGCATCCACGGGGATCGGCGCCGGTGCCTGTGCCAGCCTCGCCAAGGAATGGGCAAAAGTCGACGACAGTCTCGCATGGCATGGCGTAGAGAAGTCTGCGCATGGCCCGGGCTGCTGTTAGTGCCTGTGCTGGGTTTGTAGACTGGTATGGGCTGTGGTAGTAAGGCCACACTCCCTCAGATGTAGCCCACACCTGAAATAGGATCTCCTAGCAGTCGAAACCATCCTCGCTGATGTACCGTGGAGGTGGTGCCTCAAAGTCCTTAGGTTGCCGCTCCGTGGGGAGAGCAACCGTAGGCTGGGGAGGACGAGAGACGGGAAAAAATCTTGGGAGAGGGTGATCGCCAGGGTAGTCAGGTGATAATCGTATCGGAGAAACCGGCGGAGGTCGAGTACCCGTCTGCAGCTGACGGAGGCGCTCCTGGAGAACTCGAATCTCCTGCTCCTGGGAGTCATCCGTGATGCTTGGCATGAATGGCTCATCGTGTAGTGGCTCATCATCAAGGAGGTCAGCATGTGGTGGGCCAGGTGGAGCACCTGTCACGGGCGCCTGGACCGAATGCTGGGTAGAGACCGCGACTCCGGCAGCTCCCTCAGGAATCCGCGGCGGAGCCGTGGACTGAGCGCGCAGAAGCTCAGTCAACGTGCTGATAGCGTCAGTCTGCTCTCTCTGGAGACGTTGCATCTCATTCTGCTGGCTGCGCAGGTCCTCGATGGCCTGCGAGCGTGGACTTAGTACGCCAGACGAGGAGG
>SZWC01021273.1:0-43928 GCA_023375785.1 Penium margaritaceum | reverse complement strand
GTTTTCGCAAATTTAAGTCAAAACTGCTTGCCAAACTCTGACCATGCCAGCTGGCACGGTCAAGTTTGGATCCATGTGGCAGTTACAAAAGACAAAAGGGATCCTGAGGTCGCATTCTGACTTCCACGAGGAAAAGGACCCCAAATCGCGAATGAGATGTCGCGATGCATCTTTTTATAAAGAGATGCATCATAGACATCGATATTTAGAAGCACGTGAGAGAGTTTTATAAAACCTATAGATTATTCCACCGACGGGAAGAAAGTTGTACAAAACATACTCTCGACTAAAAGGAAAGAGAGCACGAAATGAAGTGGGTGTCACAACGGATACGATTGTGACATAATCATAACTTCGTGCACAAATATACGTCGTAGCTTCGAAAGGGGTAGTTACGCTCTATGACGACGCGACGCGGTGAGACCCGTGTGAAAAACGGTCATCGTCGGCAAAGCCGACCTCATTCGTGACCATTCGCGACTGAAACACTGAGAGCTCCTCCCTTTCGACGCGACGTACTCCACCGATTTCTACAGGGACTGAGAAGGGTAGCTACCTAAGAAACCAGAACGACAACGGCTGTTAAACCGGGTCTCATTGCTTTAATCTAAAGATAACGAAAATCTGTATGATAGATTCTATGATTTAAATTATTTTCTAATTATATGCAGTTGCATTTTTCATTCGCTTCATTTGAATAAATTTCTGGTGATTTTTCTTATCTTTCTTTCATACATAGAGGGAATTTTGGCCAACACCTTGAACGAGTAGTATTCATATTACCTTTTTGAAAAAAATGCCTTCACTAGCGTTCCATAACATGCTAAATAATCTAATCGCACCTAATCTAAATTCTTATTAATTTGGTTGAATTGTCAATGGTACTAGAATATTATAGAGAGCCCTTTTGGATGTCTTCAAAATCCCTTCAAATTTTGGCAATTTTACTCAACTAGAGAAGTGAAATCACAAATTCACATGCGGGAAGCTTCTTAACTGCCGAAGCCATGCCTCATTTGCATTCTAGCCTTTTGATGTGTGCATTTGACTTCTTCAACTTGTGAATGGATAACAGTCAGTGTTAATCACAAAGTATTTAGGCTTCCCTTATTGCGTTCTCATAGATATTCGGATGTTGTTTACCTGTTAAATTCATACAGTTTTGCTTCCACGACAACCTTCCACTTACGTGGATTTCTTCGTTTTGGCTTAATTTCAACTCTCATCTTTTTAGCAATGCGCACGGATGGAAAGGGTGAGTGATTGGGAAAACTACAAGAAAAACTGGACTGACAGTTCCCAAGTATTTAAAAGCAGTGATGATTAAAACATTTATGTTTCTTGAGAAAAATATGCGAAGTTTTATGTTAAAGCAATTTCCCCCAAACATTGTTGAGATAGATAGTGCTCCTCGTTTATTGAAGAGCATGTGTGAATATGAAAATAAACACTTTTGGAAATTCCATATATTTATCCTTTCCAAGGGAAAACCAAGTCGAAGGTTTTACCAACCATTCACACAAGTTTGTACATTGTCCCTTATTGTCATTTGTTCACACAAATGTAGATGAGGGGCATTGAAGATGACCTGGTATGGTTTACCGGAGTGGGCCATCAAGCTAATACAAGGATTTCTAATTCACCGTTTTCCATAACAAAGGCATGGATTGTGACGTAAAAATCACATAAACCATGATGAACTCAACTTAGAACATCATTATGTGCTCAAGGCTATACCCTCTTGACCTTTTCACCAATAAACTCGCTTTTTTATGTGCTCTTTTATCACGGTCTTTTTCTCTCAGCTACAGTCTCTCCTTGCTCAACTTGCTCTTTCCTTTTCTCGCTACTTGCACTCAGGCATGATCCTTTTTTTTCTATGGACACTTTGAACTTTTTTTCTTCGTTGCTACCTTCCCCGGTGAATGTCATGTTCCCTCTATGTGCTCATCTCTTCTTCGTGGTTTTGTCCTGTGTTTCCTCCACTGTTTTTGTTCTCTTCTAGTTCCTCTTTGTTTGGTGTGTTCTTTACCCCCCATACCCGTGACTCTTGTCAGCTATGTACTTCATGGAAAGTCTGTTGTGCTTCCTCTGTATTGTGCTAGCTCCTTGTTCAACGCTCTCTTCACTGTTCTTTGACTTGAATGTATTCACTTTTGGTTTTATTCCCTTTGGACCCTCCCTGCTCTCTGCTAAAATCTTTATTGCTAATCTCAACTCTCAGCTATGCTCCATCTCGTCTTGACTCAAGTTCAAACTATGCTTGCTCTCATCTCAACCTGCTCTCGGCCCTAAATCCTTTCGAGCCCACCCGACACATGTTATAATGTCTTGTAACCCAGCTTGTTCCCTCCTCTTCTTGCTCTTTTCGCTGCTTCTACCCTACTTTGATTACTATCCTCTCTTGTATTTTCTTGCTTCATTTCTTAATTTTGGCTCTATTACTCTTGAATATTTTCTTAATTCAAAGCTTTACTGGGTCTCGTGTTTCTTTCTATGATATTCGTCTACCTTGCTTTGCGTGTGTTCGACTTTGCTTACTCTTGAATTTATCCTTTCTGTCCTTCAGTTTCTTGTTCTATACAACATTGTGCAACTTGGTAAGACTGAGAGAAAACCCATGTTGTACAAATAAAAGTACATAAAAGTTAGACGTTCAAAATACTCCGTTGTCCATGGTTTCGGTCGATAGATCAGCGCTGTCCGGAGTCAAAAAGGACATGACGCCGGTGCCCACGTTGTCTAATGTCCGACCGAAAATGGAATTCGACTTCGCTCTCGAGGTCGGACGTCGCCGACTTCGAGAGCGGAATCGGCGACTTCTGACACCGGCCTCACCGATGTCAGAAGTCACCATGTTGCGATATTTGGAGTTCGCAGTTGCGAACTCCAAAACTCGCAATAGGGTGCGTCGCATCTCGCAACCCCCCTCCCAATATCCGACAAACCCCCTAGTGACACTTGGGGGTTTGGGTTTTTTTTACTTGCCCGGGCATCTGCCAGGCCCCGCGGCAGCGGGACCCAGTAAATTCTCTTTCTTCTATCACACGTGCGCCGCATCTTGCAACCCCCCCAAACCTATGACAAACCCCCTAGTTTAAATGGGGGGTTTGGGTGTTATTTTTTACTTGCCCGGGCATCTGCCGGGCCCCGCGGTAGCGGGGCTCGGCAGATTCCCTTTCTTCTATAACACGTGTGCCGCATCTTGCAACCACCCCCCTCAAATAACAGACAAACCCCCTAGTTACACTCCGGGATTTGGGTATTATTTTTTTCTTGCCCGGGTATCTGCCGGGCCCCGCTACCGCGGGGCCCGGCAGATGCCAATTGTGCACCGCATCCTGCAACCCCCCCCAAACCTACGACAAACCCCCTAGTTTGAATGGGGGGTTTGGCAGGGTCATCGCGAGCTCGCAGGGGGGTTGCGCCGCGAAACCCCTCTTGCGAGCTCGCGACGACGGGCAAAGTTCGACTTCGCCCTCGAAGTCAAAATCCATGTAGAATATGTTATATACATGAAATATATGTCAGCCATGCCCGTTTTCACTCGAAAAGCGAAAAACATGGGCATCGCTGTCATGTCGATTTCGACTATGGACAGCGCCGATAAATCGACCGCAACGATGGACATATAACAAGTCGGTACAAAGTTATAACCATATACAAATCTATAGATATTTATATGATCCCACAAAACTTTGTACATTTTTCTACAATGCCACACATCTAGATACGATTCCATCAAACCAAGTGCATGACTATACAACTTCATACACATTTCTTCAACTTCATACAAATATGCTAAAATATACACACAACCATTGAATTATGTGGAAGGAAACGTACAACTATGTCTAGTTATGTAGAACCTCATAACACTATGTATAATTATGTAGAATTACAGTATAATTATACATGATTACATAATTTTTTTTTGCAACTACTTGCAAGTGTGTGAAATGCTTATCTTCAAAGAAACATTGCTAGAGGATACTAAAACACAGAGGTTTTGTCTCAACAAAATGGTTGAGCCAAAACCGTTTGGCTCAAACGGTTTTGGACCATTGTTATGTTCAAAAGGACATAACAACGTTATAAGAGCCATAATTTGGTACCAAACATCAACCTGAAGCAAAATACCACCTCACTGCCACACCATGGTATATACAAAAGGTGCATGAGAGAGCAACATCAGACAGACATGGGCCTCATATACTGAGGCTACCCGTTCATTGAGAATGCATCTTTGTACCATAGGCAAGAGGTTCCAAGGATGTAGCGTGAGGGCCGGTTCGGCCCTCCTCCCTTGCAACAACAAGGGGGTGGTTCGCAACCGCCCCTCTCCATTGCGAGGGCTCGCCAGTGGCCAGCCACTCGCTGGCTGCCGGCCGGATGACAGTTTGCCATCTAGGTGGCTAGCAGCCAGTCAGGTTACCAGCCAGCCACCCGCCAGCTAGCCACCAGCCGTAGAACAAGTTGGGATCACTCGATCGGTAGCTGAGAAATCACAAGGGCCTTGAGGGCTAGGCCCACGGCCTCGTGCCCTTGCCCTTGTTGGCCTTTCTCACCAATGATAACGAGCAAGGACGAGGGATAGTACGAGCAAATGAGAGGGGGAAAGCGAGGCATGTAGTGGCGCAACATCACCAATCATGCATTGCACGTGGTAATTTCACACCTTCACATAAAAAAACTCGAGTTTGTTTTGTATGAAATTTGAGCTTCAAACATAACAAACTTGTACGAACTCATAGGTTTGGGTAATTTCGCCCTCGTTTGGAACTGAACTAGCCGGAACCTCTAGCTCCTACTCTGAAGTCATCGTCGGAGTTTGCAAAATGGTGTTCTCAGTCTGCGCTAGGGGTTTCCCCCCCTCGCAGAAATGAGGAGCAATCGTCATCAACGACCGAGAGCAAGGAGACTCGAATATTTCGAGTCTCCGGAGGCCCATTTCTGTTTTTCACCTTATCCCTAGTTTTGGGACCCAAACCGGGGGGTTTTATGTCAAACTCGTGCGTTCGCACAAGTTATTATGTTATTTTATGTCAATTGTTTTCGCAAACGAGCTTCGATTGACATTTTTGACGTTCTGGCGCGAAATCGTTGCATGCGAGGCACGCTAGCAATTTTGCGCCAAAACTTTCTCGCATCTCTTGTCTCTCGTCCCTCGTCCCCCTCCCTCGACCTCGCGTGCTCGCTCGCTCGTGAGGAGGGCGAGCAAGGACAAGGGCACGAGGTCATGAGGCCTCGCCCTCCACGCCCTCGTGGTCCCTCAGCCGCCGATCCGGCTGAGGCCGCGAACAGCGGCTGGCGGTTGGCCGGCTGGTGGCCGGCCGCCAGCCGTCTAGCCGACCGGCAGCCAGCTGGCCGCTGGCCAGCGAAGTGCTGGCCGTTGGCAAGCATCGCTGACGCGAGGGGTGGTGCGCAACCACCCCTCGCTTTAGCAAGGAGGAAGGGCAGAACCGGTCCTCCCGCTACATTCATCCCCACTTATTATGAACCGTCTAGGTTGATGAACAATAAGCATGATTGACAGTTAGTGAGTCATCAACATTGTGAAAGAAAAATAATAATAATTTCAATCACCAGCTAAAACATGAACACGTGCATGGTACTTAGACCTAAGCTGCAGCTTGTCGTTCAGCACGGCTAGCGGCCTCCCCACTTTAGGCTGGAACGTCAGCGCGAGAACCATGTTGGTTCTCCCCAACCTCCTATGGTCGCAGTTCATGAATACCGCCCTGCAAGAATGTTGTTCACTTTTTCCACATTTAGGTGGTTTCCCCTGACACGTGGCGATCTATGCGAGCTACCAGCTCGTTCCAGTACTCGGTGACCACCCCTGTGGACAACCAAGATTCAAGCTCCTATGAGTTATGTTTAGGTCCACACCTGGCCCAATGATTGAGGTAACCCCTAACAACCTGTGACCGGAGAGTACGCTATCGGTGCTTGAGTCGACAAAGAACCTCGTATTGGCCATCAGTACCAAGGACTGCTGGTGGTGGCTGAACGTTTTTGTCTGCCGTGTATGGATCCAACAGGCTCACATGAAACACGTCGTGTATCTTCATCCTTGGCGGAAGCAACAATTGGTATACCACTGGCCCGATGCGTGCAACGATGGAAAACAACCCAATCCACTTTGGTAGACATTTTCGCACCCTGGCGACTTCAGCCAGCTAGATTCTTAGTGCTAAGCAACACTTTATCACCGATATCAAACGAGACGTCACAACGACTTTTGTCGGCATATGTCTTTTGTCGTTGCCGAGCAGCTTGAAGGTGACCCTATGCATCCTGTAACAAGGAGTCTATGCGCTCCGCAAAGGCTTGAGCAGAAGGAACCTGTCCTCCTGTAATCCCACTCTTCACTAATGAAGAGGGCACCACTGGATGCCGACCATGGTTCAACACAATCGGTGTGAACTGTGTAGACTCGTTCACCAAGTTATTCACCGCAAACTCTACCAATGCTAGGAATTCGTCCCAGTCATTCATGGCAGGGTCAACGTACATGCGGAGCATTCATTCCTGAGTATGGTTTATGCACTCTGTTTGTCCGTCAGTTTAAGGATGAAACGCTGCCGACAATTTCGAATCGCTGTCGAAGTATTCGTGCATCTTTTGCCAAAACTTACTAGGTTTTTTTTTATCTCAATCGGAGATAATGTGCAACGGCAAGCCGTGGTACTTAACGACACCCTCAACGAAAAGACAAGCGGTCTTCTCTGTGTTCACATCAGTGGCTATAGGAATAAAGTATGTCATCTTTGTCAGAAGATCTAAAACCACTAGTATTACATCGTGGCTACGGGTCGTGTCCAGAAGACCAAAAATGAAGTCTATGATGATGCACTCCCATGGAGTCCCATGAATAGGAATCTGTTGGAGGAGTCCAATAGGCTTCTTGTTACTGGCCTTATTTTGAAAACATGGGTTATATGTCATGTAATACTTATGTACATCAACATTCCATTCTGGCTTACCAATAGTGGTCCGAGAGTGCCCGTTCGGTCTTTCCAGGTCCCACATGAGCTGCGATCTGCGGTTCGTGGAACATGGAAATAATCTTTGCTCAGAGGTCTCCCGAGTTTGGCACACCAACTTGTTCTCCGTGCCAGAAGATTCTTGCGGCCTACACCAATCCATACTTGTCTAGATTTTGAGAGTCTTGAAACTAAGAATCCAAACAGTATTCTATCCAGATCCTGTTTACAAAAACGTTGTAGTGGATAAGCTCTTGAGGTGGCTGCCACAGGGGTGCAGAGGGATGTGGTGTTTGCACTGTTGCTGTTGTAAAGACCATAAAACACCCACCGGCCGTGGTGGTTTCTTTAATTTTCATATGCTGTCGGCTTAGTGGATCGGCCACGTTCATGCGTCCTGGCCGATATTCCCATGTGAACAAGAATCGGCTCAGGTATTTGCTCCAATGTGCTTGTCATCTTGACATGTTCGGTTGTATTTGGAAAAACACCAATGGGTTATGGTCGGTTACGTATGTCACACCCCCTTCAGCACCCTAGAGGTAGCAACACCATATTTTGAGAGCGTAAATTACCACAAGGAGCTCTTAATCCTCAGTCATGTACCACATTTTCGCGGCGATGAGCTTCTGGCTCTCATACGTAACTAGGTGACTGTTCTGCATGAGGACAACTCTGAGTCCTACTACCAACGCATCACATCGAACCCCCCACGGTTGTAATGGATCGGGAAGAGCTAGGATAGAAGCTGTGGATAGAAGCTCTTTAACTTTGAGAAATGTGTTCTCGTAATCAGATGTCCACTCCCAACGCACATCTTTTTACTCAAGCCTGGTTAGCGTTGTTATCAGGGTTGAATGCCCTTGTATAAACTATCGAAAGTAGTTTGCAAGGCCGAGAAAAGACCGAATCTGTCCAACATTTTCTGGGTGTGGTCGGTCGACCACGACTTAGTCCTTTTGTGGGTCGACATGGATGCCGTCCTCACAGATGATGTGTCCAAGGTATTCCATTTCATCTTGTGCAAAATTGTACTTGCTCACTTTCGCATAGAACTTCTGTTCCCGAAGGATTACGAGGACTTCACGCAGATGTTCTATGTGCAATTCTATTTATTTGGAGAAAATCAAGATGTCATCTAGGTAAACCAAGACAAACTGACCAAGTTGCATGGCAAACATGCGGTTCATTTCTCCTTGGAAGGTTGCCAAGGCATTCGTTAGCCCAAAGCACAAAACCCGGAATTGACAGTGACCCATATACAGTCAAAACCCTGTGTTGGACACACTGTCTTCTGTAATATAGATTTGATGGTACCCCAGAGACTAACCCAAGGACAAAAAGACTTTTGCCCCTTGGAGTCGGTGAAACAGGTCCTCTATCTGCGATAAGGGGAATCGATTCTTCACCGTCAGCTTGTTTAGCGCCTGGTAGTCCATGCACATGCGTAAACCACCATCCTTTTTATTCACAAAAAGGATCAGTGCACCATACGGCGAGCTACTCGGCTTGATCCACCCTTTCACAAGGTATTCCTTGATTTAGCATTTGGCCTCTCGCCTTTCTGCCAGCCTAAGGTGATGCATGGGTCTAAACGGAGGAGTCGCCTCTTGTTGTAGCGGAATTGTGTGGCCCATGTACCATTCTGGTGGAAGCCTAGCCCGTTGGTCTTGGAATATGTCTGAGAACTCTGTCAATAGCAATTTGATCTCTTGTGGCGTGTCTTCCTTCATGTCGTCCTCCAGTTTCTAAAGCTGAGCCAAGAAGTATCGACAACCTTGTCAAATACGCATCTTGACCTGGATGGTAGACAACTTGGTATAGACTTTCAATCGGGTCGGTGATAATTCTGTACTTGGAACTAAAGTAAAGCAACTGTGTCCTTTTTGAAGGACCAAAAGCTTCAATTCAAAGCACATCCGAGCCTTGTTTTTGCGGAGCGAGGGATCATCCAGAACCACGTCGAATGGATACAAAAGGTTGAGTACCTTAAAGATGACACTTTGTGTGTACCCTTGAATGGAAATGTTTGCTTTACATGTACCAATCACGGATGCCGTACAAGTTTCACTGACGACAGTTGTACCATGAAATGGCTTGTACTTCAAGCTCACCTGTCTGATGAAGCCAAGGCTAAAAAAAGAGTCATCCCCTCTAGTTTCAGCCAGCACATTCACAAGGCACCGTCTAGGTGTCCTTTGAACTGCATCATCATGTTGCCTCCGCTCTTGCGAATAAACAGGCTCGACGATGGCAAGCCAAGTTTGTGATAAACACGGAATCGATACGGCGGGTGCCGCAACTCCCATGATGCACCCACTCGGGTCCACATCTTATGGGCACAGGTGAATTCGACTAGCAATATCTAGCCTTTAAATTTGACTGGGTCAAAATCGTCGACTAAGGGTATCGCAAACGTGATTGAGCTCATCGCTTTCAGGGCGTTTGCTTTAATCACCACGTCAGACAATTCATGCGCAGTGGTTGGTGTCGCCACCACTAAGCAGGTTCGGTCATGCATCGTGTCCGGTGATGCAAGATTTAGTGGGCAATGTCGATCAGCAAGTGTAGAATGAGGTTCAATGAGAGGGGAGAAAACAACAGAGAAGTTTGAGCTCGTAAAAATTCATCCAGAATATATCCTCATCCAAAATACATCCTCATCTGTAATCATGAATCCACACTCACGGTCCACATTTACCCCTGAGTGGTCCTAAATAACGTCACTTAAGGGTGGAGAAAACCCACACCACGGCCTTGTCCATTTGTACGGCTGTATCTATTTTCGCTTACGGCCTTATCCACGGCCCCGTCCGCAGCCTCTTGCTACGCCATCCCCTTGAGGTACTGCAGTTGCAGCCAACGCTGCGACCTCCTGTCCACCACTAGCAGCCTCAGGGCATTGGGCCCTGAAGTGTTGGGACTGCATGCAATTGTGGCACGGTCCCTCGTGGAAGGCTGTGTTGTGACGCTTTCCCATCACCTACAGCTCGTCATTGTCACGGCCACATTAGTGGTTGGGGAGCTTGTTCCCACCAGTCTTCTTGGATGGGGGGTTTGTACGCCGCTTTTCCTTGACCCCGTCCCACTGCCCGGCTGTCCCTCCAGCCCTTGCAACATCCATGCGTGCATTGCGGTCGTGTCGTGCACGCGCGTTCGGCCGTGTGTTCGAGTAGTACTTCGGGTTCGCCAAATACACTTCGCTCATGTAGTCTTGCAATGCCATCCAGCTTGTCCAAGCCTAGCCCGTTGCAATCGTTGCCGTCTTTTCCTTTAGCTTCTCGCTGGCAAGACCATCATGCAAGTACTCTAGTAGCAGGCACCGTGGATACTTGAAGGTCTAGGTCCTGTTGCTCTTGGTGAAGCTTTCGGCTTCCTCCACGAGCGCAATCAACTCTGCTCAAGTAGGCCTTAAGTGAGCTACCCAGTTGCCTGAAGTCCTTGACCTTGTGTAAGGCGCACTGCGCCTCCTCACGCTGGGTACACTTCTTACGCATGATTGCACAAAGGGCTTCCCACGGCATGGACTGCTACTCAAGGTGTGGCCTCTGCGCACTCCAATCCTTGACCACGT
This sequence comes from Penium margaritaceum, assembly GCA_023375785.1. Classification (NCBI taxonomy): domain Eukaryota; kingdom Viridiplantae; phylum Streptophyta; class Zygnematophyceae; order Desmidiales; family Peniaceae; genus Penium; species Penium margaritaceum. The sequence continues at coordinate 33,365 of SZWC01021273.1, read as the reverse complement.
ATTTTAACAGCTTGTCTTCAAGCCGCATCATGGCACGGTCGCCCCACTGACTAAGTGGAGCCTTGTGGATGCGTAGGACGTGCTCCATGTGGTTCAGCGGTTCGGTCAACTTCACGCCCTTCAGAAGGTCTCCATATTGTGAAGGAAGGACATGTTCATGACCGGTCCTGAGGTCATCGAGGTAGGTGGGTCCTCGCTGCCACTGGCGGTGGCATCAGCACCCACGGCACGCTGCAATCGCTATTGCACATGCGCCTGGATCACGCTCTGTAATGTCTTGTCAAGGTCGTCGCATCGGCGGGTTGTCTCGTGAGCGGCCAAATGCTACAGCTAGCGATCACGATCGAGATCCACGATGCTTTGCCCGACGTGGGCCTGCAGGTTGGCAAACGTGAACTTAAGCTCTGATGTCGCCAGAACGTTGGTGATTGCCTTGAGGGCATCACATTGTCCTGGTACCTTCATCCACTACAAGAGGGTATGGTCTGCGTACATCCCTCCAAAGAGTCCCATCTTCCAGAGGAAGCTATCGTCGACAATGATGCCTGAGTGGATGTGGGTCTGTCCCATCGCCGCCGCGTCATACAAAGGGGGGTCCACCCCCATTCCTCCGCTTGGTACTGTGTTTGCACTCTCAGTGCCGATCTTGAGTCCGCCTACCGCCTTGGCAGCCAACTCAGCAAGCCTTTGTTGGTCATCGCGAATTGCCGTTGTGGCGACATCGTCTGGCTCGTTCTTGAAAACTTCCCATATGGCTCCTTTTGGCGCCTTTGCTGCTCTCGGCAGTCTCGCTGCTGTCGGCAGCTTTAGGCAATCCGGTGAATATCTTGCCCTTATTGAGAGACCGGCTCGAGATCTCCGTGTGACGATGGCGATGGTCACGATCTTCAGCGCCTTCGCCATCTTAGGCGTCGTGCTCTTCGTCTGGGTCCATGCCCAAGTGGTCCTCCTCAAGCGCGTTGTCCGTCGCGTTGGAATTGCCCACGTGTACGTTGACATGCTTGTTGAGCACTTTTCCAGGTTTTGCATGCTTCTCGGTGTCGTCGAGGTTGGTGCCGGTTGCCTTCGGCGGTGTGGTTGCCTTTGGTTTGGCAACCGTGCTCGCAACGGCTGCTCCCAAATTTCAAATCCGCCAAGGGCGTATGGTGAGGCCGTCACCACGTTGCCCTTGTTGGCCTTGGACAATCCGGCACTTGCCATCTCATTGCCCGTATAACTAGTACGTGAAGGTGACATGAGGATCACCCCACAACGTCGAGGAGGTATTGCCCCTTAAGTGAATTGCTCTCACAATCGGTGAGGCAATGATAGAATTTATTTCTAGGGTGCACCAAGTATTCGTTGGTTTCGATGGTTGGTCGAATGTTTTCGAACTGCGGCTGTTTGGTTGAGTTCCATGATTGGGATCTCGCCTTGTGCACACTGAAACCCGATTTCACGTTTTTAAACCACCTGTTTTCAGCAAAGAACATGTGCGGTACCCTACTGCTCATTGGATTCGACATCAAGGATTTTTTGAATTTAGTGTTCCTTAAATTCGACCTGGGTTTAATATATTAGGTGTTCCGTTAAATTCGACCAGCACTACCTTGGTTGTCTCTTGATTTCGACGTATGGGCTGGTTCACGTTTTTTGCGTCCCATGATTTCGACGGTGCGAACTGGTTGACGAGCACTTAGACCTCATAAAGTTTGCCAATTCTGACGTGGCAGAACTGTTAATGCAAAATTTGGAAAATCAAGCCTGTCGGTGGCCACGTAAGGTGCTGAATGAACACGACCCGCACACATGCAACACCTTCTGTCGCCACTTGTAAGTTTGACTTTCCAAAAACCACTGCGCGAACTCGCATGTTTGACTCTCCGAACACCTCAATGCGAACTACAAAGTTCGAACTCGTGGATCTTCTCGTTCACCTTTTTCTATCCAGTGCAAAAACTCACAAGCAAAAAAACTAGAAAACTAGGAGCCATGAACACTTGAACCTAAAATCTGAGATTTACTAGAGCTTCGATTTGCAACTCGAATCACTCAAAACGATTAAGTATAGAGTACGCTAGACCAAAAACAATGACAGCCATGACAAGGGTTTCGACACTTGGGCCAAGGGCCATGACAGGTGTCGAGACCCGAGTGGAAAGAGGGGTAGGGAGCGAAGCACGAGTTTCGTGCTTCGCTCCTCGCTCGGCCGGGCAGCGAGGCCTGCCGGCCGAGCGAGCTCACCCTCGCTAATCGAGGACAAAACTCGCTCCTAGACCGATTTCTTGGTCCACTGCCCCTCGAGAGCAAACCTGGGCTACGTCAAGCAAATTCAAAGGTCTAATCTAGGTCTATCTCCTAAGTCATCAAGTATGTCACTTCTTAGGATAGGTCTAATCTGGGTTTAGTAGCATCAAGTGGTCCAAGTGAGAGAATGTCGCATGGGCATGCGACTGAGCTGGAGGCGAGGCACGTGAGTCACGAGCTGCAGCATAAAGCGGTTGCTGCGTCTGGAGCGTGTGAAGCCCGCTCTCATCATGCGTCGTCTCCAGTCTCATGTCCGGCATGCCCTGCGCACTCACATCCACACACAGGAATATATATATATATATATATATATACATATACACACACACACACGGATTAACACGCCCCCTTGGATGTGAGTGCCGTAGGCATGCAGCCGAGTTGGGTAAGTTGTGTGGTAAGATTTGAGGAGGGTAGGGCTTTGGTGAGGAAGTCTGTCAACTGAGCGTCGCCCACAATAGGACACACTTGAACAGCCCCTGCTTCAACTGCTTCTCGCACGAAGTGATGCTCGACGCTGATATGTTTAGTGCGTGGATGCAGTACACCGTCATTTGCTGCAATCCGTCGTGCTGCTGAACTGTCACTGTACAGGGGTATGGCATGCGCAGTCAGACCCAATTCTTCAAGCAGCCGGCCCAGCCATATGGCTTCACACGCAGCCTCACCCAGAGCCATGTATTCAGCCTCAGCCACACTTCGTGCCACACACGACTGTTTAGCACTCCTCCATGACACAGCCATGCCCCACACATGAAAGACATACCCACCCGATTGCGTGCAACGCCATCGCGTGCATAGTCACTGTCACAATACCCGTCCAAAAGTGGTGCTGAAGAGGGAGAGATAACCAGACCGACCTTGGCAGTGTCCAACACATAACGCAGCAGTTTCAGCAAGGCCTTGTGATGCGTGCTGCAAGGTTTCTGGCTGAACTGAGCCAAGGTGTTGACAGCACATGCGATGTCAAGTCGTGTTGTGGATGCCAAGTAGGAGGGACTGCCTGTGATCTGTCGATAGAGTGTTGGATCACTCTCAGGTCCGTAGTCTGTGGTGCGTGCCTCAAGCAGGTGTGCATAGACGTCCGGGCTCATGGGTGACTGTTGACGTGGTAAGTGTTGAACAAGGTGGTGAAACCGTGCAGTCAGATGAGCAACAAAGCGTCCTTGATGCAAGGTCANAAGAAAGCGTTTTTGACATCCATTTGGTGTATTTCCCAATCGTCTCGTGCCGCCACGGCCAGCAAGGTGCGGCTGGTGCCGTACTTGCCAACCGGGGCGTACGTGTCGGTAAAATCCTGTCCAGGGATTTGATGAAACCCTTTGGCGACCAGACGAGCCTTGTACTTTTCAATCATGCCTGCCAGATTCCTCTTGAGTTTGAACACCCACTTCAGATCAATTGCTTTCCGTCCTGGACGCAATGGCACAAGTTGATACACATCGTGTTCCAGTAGTGCATTCAACTCATCAACCATGACTTTCTCCCACTGTGCTGCATCTGGTCGCTCCCTGGCTTCGGTCAGTGTGAGAGGTTCTGCGTCAGTGGAGTCCACAAGGGTAGGCCCAATATTGTGATAGAACTGTTTATAGTCCACTCGTGCAATATTGCGTGCAGACCGGCGTGCATGCTCAACGACTGTGGGACGAGACTCGGTGACATTTCCTGTTTGGAGCACTGGTGCCAAGCCAGGTGGTGAGGGGAGTGTGTCTGATGCTGTGCTAGCTAGGTCAGCCGGTGTTAACAGATCTGTGGGGACTGGGGATGTCACAGGTGCACCGTGAGACTGTCGTGCAACAGGCGATGTGTGACGCAAGGGACGGGACACGAAGACAAGCACACTCACATACTCCGGGTAGTGGTGTGGAGATGGAATATGCGGAACATGCCGTAAGGTGCGAAACGTCCTGTATGGCATGTGTTCCAGAAAGGATGCATCTCGGCTTTCAACAAAGCAATGATTTGTGACGTCCCAGAACCTCCATGCCTTGGAGGCATGTGACACTCCCACAAACACGCACCATCTGCCACGTGGGCTAAGTTTGTGATCTCTCTGAGGTTGTGCAAACCACACACAAGCCATTGTTCCCCAGACCCGTGCCGGTCTCAAGTCTGCCTTCTCTTGAAACCAGCACTCCCAGGGCATCACTGATTTAGGCAGTGGACCCTGGGGAATTTGATTCCAAACCAATGTGATGTACTTGACGGCTTCTTCCCAAAACCCAAAGGATAGGCCAGACTCCCCAAGCAGAGTGCGCAAGGCGTCTCCCAGTGTTCTATGCCATCTCTCTGCAACCCCATTTTGTTGGGGCGTGTAGGGAGCGGTGGTCTGATGTTCTATGCCTCTTGTTTTGAGTTCAGAGACAAGAGTTCCAAGGAATTCTCCACCTCTGTCCGTGCGTAGTTTCAACAGTTTTTGATTTGTTTGGTGTTCTGCCAGTACTATCCATTCCATAATGGCCCGCTGAGCATCAGCTTTCGTTTTCAGGAGGAAAGCCCAGCGAAACCGACTGTAATCGTCAGTCAAGGTCAAGACATACACTGAGCCATACTGTACGGACGGTAGAGGCATGGGCCCAGTGATATCAGCATGCACCAGTGCAAGAGGTGAAGTGCTCTCTCTCTCTGAGGTAGGAAAGGTCTGTCTGTGGGATTTTCCTTCATGACACTCAAGACATGCTCCTGATTTTAGACCATGCTGACAGTCAGTGGGTAGCAGTCCGTATGCAGGAGTGTGCTTCATAAGGTCAGCAACCAGTGCCGTGTTGATGTGTGCGAGACGACGGTGAATGAGTTCAGTGTGTTTTGCATCGACTGTGGTTGTGACGTGTGCTTGTTCTCGGGCTGAGGGGACAGGAGGGAAGAGAGTGATGTTGTACAGCATGTCATCATGCAGTGGTCCGTCAGCAAGCAATGACCCTGCGGCATCAAAGATCATGCATCGTTACTTTTGCGTTATGGTGGACACATTTGATTGTCGGTCTAGCTGTCCCCCTGACAACAGATTCACCTTCAACTTGGGGACATACAGCACACCAGTCAACCACAGCACCCCCCTGGCGCCTGGAGCGCCATGGTCCCCACACCTTCAACAGCAAGTACCTCCCCCGATCCAGTGTTCACCCCATCAACATCATGCGTGGCATACAGTGAGGTGAACAGCTGACGATGAGGCGACATGTGATGAGACGATGCTGTATCATACAACCACTCATGCATGGAAAGTGTGTGGGATGTGGTGATGTGTGTGTGACCGAGCCGCTGACCTGCTGCCTGTGGTGCTGCTGTCGGCTCAGGCGGCTGCAGCTCTGTGCTGGGGAGCCATCCAGCATGCTGAGGTGGTGGTGCTGGCTCCTGCGTCATCACCATGTCAGCGTACACTCGTTGTGCCCACTCGGGTGCAGGAACTGGCACTGTGGAGTGTGGAGGCAGGAAGTGCACAAGAGGCACAAAGGAAGTTGGCTTCATCATCAGCTGCCCTGTCTGCTGCATCATCGGCTGCTGCATCATCGGCTACATCATCGGCTGTATCATCGGCTGCATCATTGGTGGTCCAAATATGGCTGCAGCAGTCGGTGAGAGGCCACGTGGCCCAAAGTGTCTGCGCTCCCCAGATGGGAGAAGGGAGTGGTCCCATGGTCGGTGGACGCAGCTGCTGCTGGTAGGGCTGTTGCTGGTACTGCTGCTGCTGTGGGTTCATGATTCGCTGCAGCACAGGACAGGCGCGCCAGTAGTGACCGGGCTGACGGCAGTAGTTGCAGGTGCGTGTCCCTGTGTCTCGCCCGCGTCCCCGACCCCTGCCGCCTTGGCCTCCACGACCACCTCCACCACCATATCCTCCCTATCCGGCCATGGCATGTAAGGCTCCAGGGCCTTCATGTGTGAAGGCTGTGGCAGTAGATGATCCAGCCTCTCGCAGTATGTCCTCGTAGTTCCTCAGTTCTTCAAAAACCGTCGACAGATTGGTGCTTTCAATGTCGGCTACACAAAGACGCCACAGCAAGTCACGGCGAAACTCCTTGTATGGCTCGCCGAGATGGAGCAGCACCGGATCGAGCCACTCGAGGACGGTGCAAGAGGCACCTAGTCCCAAGATCCGACGCCTGATGTCCATTGCCGCATCCCAATACTCAGCTATAGGAGCGTCAGGCTTCGGATAGAGACGAAGAAGCTTATCACGAAGTGTGATAACCAGTGCCATGCCCTGTTCCTCCTTGCGCGTCACCAAGTGCTGCCACGCCTCGGCAGGGCGGGGAGCCCCACTGCGGGGGTTGTTCAGTTCCTCTCCTCTCCCGCCATACCTAAAATGACGAATGGCGTACGACTGGTATTCGGGCAAAGCCCGTGTGAGAGCGTTGAAAGCACGGAGGAGGGTCCGGTCGTCCACCTCCTCTGGCGGTGGGTGGAGGTATAGCTCCTCAAGCCCATGCTCGGCCGCCCATGATAGGAACACGTCCTTCCATGCAAGGAAGTCGCGTGTTCCAAGGGGTGGCGGTGTCAAATCCTTGTGGAGCGCGATCCTATTCAGATCGCTCCATGTCACTGCTGCCGCTGAGGTGGCCGATTGCGCACTCCCATTGCCCCCATTGTCACGGCGAGGTGTACCGTCCCTCGCGGATCCTTCACCACTCATCGTCACTGAGTTCCTGTGTACGGTCCTGGCTTCTGGGCGCAGGCTCTTAGCGCCCCCTCTCCCTTCACTGTGTGCGACTCCTTGCGGGGACCACCGGTGACCGCACGGCCCGTGGTGTCCACCCTTGCCGCCGCTACGTCTTGTTGGTGCCTCCCTTTGGCCTCGCAGGCCCTAGGCACCTCAGGGCACGTCATCCTAGCTCTGCAGTGCCCTCTCCCCTGCTAGCGCTCGTCTCCAACGGCCTAGGCAGTCAAAATCGTGATTTTCCCCTTCGCGGCCGTTTTGGACGTCACTGGATTTCTCCCCACTCTCGCAAGCGCAGGCCGTTGACCTGGCTCTGATACCATGAGATTTACGAGAGCTTCGATTTGCAACTTGAATCACTCAAAACGATCAAGTATAGAGTACGCTAGACCAAAAACAATGACAGCCATGACAAGGGTTTCGACACTAAGTGTCGAGACCCGACAGGAAAGAGGGGCAGGGAGCGAAGCACGAGTTTCGTGCTTCGCTCCTCGCTCGGCCGGGCAGCGAGGCCTGCCGGCCGAGCGAGCTCGCCCTCGCTAATCGAGGGCGAAACTCGCTCCTAGACCGATTTCTCGGTCCACTGCCCCTCGAGAGCAAACCTGGGCTACGTCAAGCAATGTCAAAGGTCTAATCTAGGTCTATCTCCTAACTCATCAAGTCTGTCACTTCTTAGGATAGGTCTAATCTGGGTTTAGTAGCATCAAGTGGTCCAAGTGAGAGAATTTTGCATGGGCATGCGACTGAGCTGGAGGCGAGGCACGTGAGTCACGAGCTACAGCATAAAGCGGTTGCTGCGTCTGGAGCGTGTGAAGGCCGCTCTCATCATGCGTCGTCTCCAGTCTCATGTCCGGCATGCCCTGCGCACTCACATCCACACACATGAATATATATCTATACACCGATTCACAAAATCCGTAGGTGGTCCCATGAATTCGAAAAATGCCTTCTAGGAATAATTTCATAGTCTTTTGAATTCGTCGTGCAAGTCAAATTCGATGAAGTTCAACTAGGCCAAAAATATTCAATATCAAATTCTCCGAGCAGCTGGGTATGGCACATGTGTCATCCAGCAGATGTGTCGGCCGGGCTCGCATGTATCCACCGTCCATTCGTCCTCATCTCATCTTGAGCAGGCACAGGCCTACGCCCATACAATTTTCGATGGCATGGGACAAATCGCCGCGTACCATGCCCTATCGGCACGTTCCTAGGAGCCTTGCTTGGCTCGTGCAAGACCATTGACTCATGGTCCAACCATGGTTGGATCGTGGTTGGACCGTGGTTGGGTCCTCGCTCCCCCCTTGCTACCCGCTTTGCCGCCCATCGCCCTAACCCGACAGAGCGTTGGGCGAGGTCGCATAGGATTGCAATTCGCTCTCCTACGTTGATGGACCGTGAAAGGTCCGATTTGGTTGACCGTGGTCCAATCTGCAAACCTGCAAAAACATTGCAAGAGGAAAAGTATCCGGGAAGTGTGCATAACTAAAACTGCAAGTGGCTCGACTTCGATGGTCACAGTGACATCCAAACTGCCAAGCTCAACAAGCGGCCACACTCAAACCTGCGATTCGCCCTGAGACTGCGAATCACAAGCCCATGCTACCTCTCCCAAATAGACCCTAGCCAATTTTTTTCTTAAACATTCGTCTCTTTGGCTGAAACTCGTAGATCCCAACCACGAGAGACGAAGCAGCAACGCCGAAGCCTCCGATTTTATTGGTTTCAGTGGTTGTGTTTGACCAACCACAGAAACCAACAACGACCAGGCACACCCCTATTTTCCTAGGCCGCCATTGTCAACACAATCTTGTGATAGAAAAATATTGTTTCCTGTGCTGCCATGGTCGGCACAAGCGTGTGGGGTACAACTAGGTTCCTAAGCCGTGACTTACGTTACGAAGCGACCTAACAAGTCTCATAAAAGAGAAAACAATAGCAAGGTGTAGCACCTACTCCGAGAGAGTGAGGAATGCTCACTAGTGTAAAGGAGGGAGAGGGCACTACTACACTAGAGTGTCCCTCTTCTTACCCTTCTTTCACACTCATTTCTCTTGTTCTTGTCCTCTAGTCCTCCTTTGCCTCCTCTTGATTTTTTTTTGTTTTTGATGCCTCTTGCGCCTCCTTGGAGGTGGCTCTCTTGTGTCCCACGGTGGTAGAGAGGCCTCCAACAATAAAATCCTTGGTCCTCCTTTTCCTTCTTTTTTCTTGGCGTCTCAGGTCGTGAGAGCCTATGGTCTTGGGAAGAAGTGCTTCCCCAATTTTTGGTTGAAGGGATTTTGAAGGAGCCTTGAGAATGGGGAAGATTTGGTAGTTTTTGGGGGTGGGAACTCCCCACCCCGTCCCACAAGAATCTTCCTAGCTCTGTGGAAGTGAGGAGAGACTGGAGGGAAGAGGCTCCACCAAATAGAGCTCTTTTTCCAGCTCTCCAACACACTTTACGACACTTCAATCCGTGAAGTGTAGATGTCGTATCCCTTTCTGGTGTTTTTGCTACTACATGCAGCTGCCAACGGCGTTTTATATCACTTGTAGCTATCGTTTTCATCACACCCTTGGTCGCGAGTGTCGTCTGGCTCTAAGAGCCACTGTAACGGGCCAGAACCCCCAGCTCCTACTCTGAAGTCATCGTCGGAGTTCTCAGAATGGCATTCCCAGTCCGCCTTTCTCCCCTCGCAGAACTGAGGAGCAATCGTCATCAACGACCCAGAGCAAGGAGACTCTAATAGTTTGAGTCTCCGGAGGCACATTTTTGTTTTTAACCTTACCCCTAGTTTTGGGACCCAAACCGGGGATTTTTACCTCGAACTCGTGCGTTCGCACGAGTTATTCCGTTTTTCTATGTCGAAGTTTGCTGCAAACAAACTTTGATTTACGTTTTGACGTTCTGGCGCGAAATCGTCGTGTGTGAGGCATGCTGGCAATTTCGTGCAAGGACTCTCTCTCGTATCTCTTGTCTCTCGTCCCTCGTCCCCCTCCCTTGTCCTCGCTCACTCGATCATGAGGAGGGCGAGCGAGGACAAGGGCGAGGCCACAAGGCCTCACCCTCGAGGCGCTCGTGGCCCCTTTGCCGCCGATCCGGCTGAGGCCGCGATCGGCGGCTGGCAGCTGGCCGGCCGGTCACTTGGCCGGCCACGAGCCGCCCAGCCTGTCGGCAGCCAGCTGGCCGGCAGCCTCGCTTCAGCAATGAGGGAGGGCCGAACGAGCCCTCCCGCTACACGAACCTCGAACAAGAAAAAGAGGAGAAATACAAAATGAGTCTCTGCAGACTCAAAATATTTAAATTTCCTTGCATGGGTCATTGATGACGACTGTCCTCAGTGTGACGCAAAGGAGAAAGCTCCTCTAGCGAGCTCTGGATGCCATTCATAAAACTGTGATGACGACTTCCGTAGGACCTCGAGTCACGTATGTTTCAGTGCTATCAGAGCAAGACGGCCCTCGTGATCAACTCTTTGATGGTTGTGGCAGCCACAGGATAGATAAGATGCCACCGACAGCTATAGAAATAGCACAAACACATAAAGGGGGTGTGGCTCTGAAACATTACTGTCTTCAGCATAGTAAAGTACGTTAGAAATCTCTTGAAGAGCTCTATTTTTGCTTTTAGAACACCTTTTGAATTCGTTCCTTCCCAAGAGATTTTTGTTTGTGAACAAGGTAGGGAGTACCCATCCTAAACCACCAATTTATCTCCTCCATTCAAAATCTCCTCCCTCCTTCAACCAAAATTAGGGACATTGTTCTTTTCCTTTCCTAAGGCCAGGGGCTCTCATGGCTTGAGATCTTTCCAAAAAGGAGGGTAACAATTTGAATATTTCTGGTGGCTTCTCTAATGCCGCCGCTTCAAGGGAAACGTCGCCAAGAGGTGCAGGAGGCGTAAAAAGAAGCACAAGGGAATGAATTACCAATAAGGGAGGGACAAAGGAGGTAGAAAGAAGTAAGCAAAAACAATGAGGGAAAGAAAGATGAAATGTTTTGTCTCGTGGAGTCTTTTCTCGTATATTGCATTTGTGAGTGATACTCACGTGTCTCTTACCATTCCTTTGTTATAGTTTCAAGTTCCTAGGATTTCCTGCAAGAAATGTAATTCCATGAGTCATGGCTAGAAATAACAGCTTAGAAACCCACATATTTGTGCCAGCAGTGGTGGCGTTTTTTTTTTTTTGTTTGTTTCTACCACGTGCTTATGCGAACCATGACGGCCTAGGAACCTAGAGAGTTTTACCATGTGGTTGTGCCTTTTGTAGTAGCATAGAATATTAGAAAGCAATTCTACATTTATCTCGCCAGTTGTGAGAGCAAGGAAATAAATAAGTGGCGACATCTCTTTGATGTCGTGAGCGCCGCTTACACGAGGAGGTACGTGCTTAATTGTACGTATCAATGGCATGAAAAGTATCGATGAGTCCAAGACCAACAAGGGAAAGGTGGTGATGGCTTCACCACATGCCCGTGGCGGAATCCAAGTTTTCATGGCCATCGTTGTGAGCATCGTAGCCAAATTAATGGCAACCTTGTCATTGAAGAAAAATCGTGTTAGACTTGGCAAAACTGGAAAGCGTGTGGAAGCCAACAACGTTCTTGGTGAGCACGTCAACATACGTGTGGACGAATCCAACACGACAGAAGATTGGTTCAAGGAGGACTACCGGAACATTGACCTTGGTGAAGAGCACAACGTTGACTATGTCAAAGGTGGCTAGGATTGTGATCATCACCATCGTCATTCGGAGAACTTGATCTGATTGTTCAACAAGGACAAGGCGTCTGCCAAAACGCAAGCAGATGTCGACAACAAGGAGGGTGCGGATAGCAGCAACAACGTCAAAAGCAAACATACAAGAAGTTATCATGAACACGAGCCGGACAATATCGCAGTGAAGAAAATTCACACCATGCATCTGAAACTTGCCGAGGTGGTGGGAAAATGTAAGTTCAGTACCGATGGTGGAGCTGTGACACCACCTAGAGCAGTGGGAAGATCCCCTTCTTATGAGGTGGAATTGATTGAGTAGATCTACATTTCCTCAAGCGTCATCTAAGACAAAGCTTCATTTGAAAGACAGGACTCCTTAGAGGACTGTACACAAAATATACCTTACTTCTGTGGGGAAAGGTACACAAACATCGAGGCTCTTGGGGCTATCACCAAGGATCTGATGACATCATGGCTGAAGTTGGCATTCACCGATTCACTTATCATTTCAGGCAAAGCATCAAAGACCTCGACCGTGATCACCACATGCAGTGACTGGCCACTTATGGGATAACCTGCCGATGTGACAACCTCAAAAACATGTTACAGAGCATGACTCGGGCGCAGGTGAAGTAGCGGTTGTAGTGTGCCACAACTACTGATGCCATCACTAGTGACGGTGAGGAATTCCTTAGCTAAATTTGGGGCCGGTCATGCAAGGACTGGCTAAATCTCATTGAGTACGTTCTGTGTGTCCATAAGGTTTCGCTGGACCAGTGAGGTGACCTACCATGATGCACGTTAACGACAAATTTTTTAAATACGTGGTCAACGTGTGGGGTCCGTAGTGGTCAACCTTGGAGTGGCAACCCATGCTGTGGGAGGTCCTCTGCACAATTATGTAAGGGAGTTACACCCAGTACGAAGAGGCATAACGTGCCTTTGATAAGCCAAAGAAATCCAGAAGTTCGGTAGCTACTCCATTCTTAGCGAGTTCACATTACTCTTGGGAGAAGCTGAATGCATCACTGTGGAAAATGTGACCCAAAACATAGTATTTCTAATTGCTTGCTACTGGAGTACTTAGGTGATGGTCGTTCCAATGAGAAGCTGAAGGAAAAAAACTACCATGATGGCAACAAGCCAGGCTTGGACAAGTTGGAGGGCATTGCATTACTGCATGAGAAAATTGTATTCGATGAATCCAAAGCACCACTTGCATGTATGGTTAAACATGAGTGCACGACAAGGCTACGATATGTGCATGGATGCTGGAGGGGCTGGAAGGACAGCCAGAAAGCGGGCCAGGGCTGAGGGCAAGAAACCTACAAATCTATTAATATAATAGATTGACAGGCAGAAAGTCCCCGACCACAACCATGAGTCGTAGGCTGTGCAACAGTGTCACAACACAATATTTTTTGGAGGGAATTTGTCAGAACTGCAAGCAGCCCATCCACTTTAGGACTCATTATCCTGAGGCTGCTCATGAAGGACAAGAGGTAATGATATTGTTTGCAGCCACAACACCCAGTAGGGATGGTGCTATAGGATGGCGCGGACAGGGCCACGGAAAGGACCATGGCCATGGCAATGAGCCCAGCCATGGAAGTGGACAAGGATATGGTGTAGGTTTTCTCCATCATTGAGTGACGTCAGTGGGGACCACCCATGGAGAAATATGGATCACGAGTGTGGGTTCATGTTTTTGGATGAGGATGTAAAATAATTGGAAATTTGGACGAGTTCAAAATCCAAAGTTTTTTTTCCCCTCTTGTAAAACCTCATTCCACACTTGCTTATTTGTATTTTCCACTAAAGATTGTATCTTCAGAAAAGATGCATGCTAAAATATGCCTAGTGGAGGTGACACCCACATCTAATTAAAAATTGTGTGATGCAGTGATGGAAGCAAATACCTTCGAAGCGATGAGCTTAATCACGATTGTTATGCCTTTGGTTGACGATTATGACCTAGTCAAATCTAAAGGCTGGAAGGTGCTTGCGGAATTCATGCGTAGCCACAAGATGTGAGCCCGGGTAGGTGAATTATGGAACATATGACGTCCTCCACACTGATTCCGAGTTTACCACTCACCTCGCTTACCGTCATCGAACCTTTTTATTAGGTAGAGTGGAGGTAACATGTGGATGTAGTTCAAAAGACACCTAGATAGTTCTCTCGTGAACATGTTGGTTGACACTGAAGGGGATGACTCCTTTGCTAGCCTTGGTCTTACCCAACAGGTGAATCTGAAGTACGAGCCATTGTGTGGCACGGTTGTCTTCGGTGAGAACTGCACTATACCTGTGATTGGTACCAGTACAAGAGAAGAATGCATTCAAGGGTATACAACAAATAGAACGGTCAAGGTAATCAACCTTCTTGGACCGTTTGATGTGGTGCTAAGTGATCCTTGGCTTTGTAAACATTTGGTTCTGATGTACTTGATCAAAGTGCTTGATCCTTCGAAAAGGACTATGTTGCTTTCTGTTGATTTTGAGTACAGACTTGTTACCGGCCTGAGTAAAATTCCATGCCAGCTTGTCTGTAGTGTAGGTCTAGAAACAAATTTGACAGTGTTGTCGATACTTCTTGGCTCAACTAGCAAAAGTGGAGGACGAAGTGAAGGAAGACACGTAAGAAGAGTTCAAACATCTACTGACGGAGTTCTCGGATGTCTTGCAACACCCATCAATTAGGCTTCCACAAGAATGAAAAATAGGCCACACGTTACACAAACACCAGAGACGACTCCTCCATTTAGGTCCATGTATAATATTAGTCCATGAGAAAGATGAGAGGCAAAACATCAAATTAAAGAGTACAAGGGAAAGGATAGATCGAGTCTAGTACCTTGTTATACGGTTTATTGATCCTTTTTATGAACAAAAGGGACAATGGTTTATGCATGTGTGGACTACTGGGTGTTGAACAAGCTGACAGTGAAAATTTAATCATCTAACCACAATTTTCAGGACCTGTTTGACCAATTCCGAGGAGAAAAATTCCTTTCTTTCTTTGATTTGTCCCCAGGGTACCATCAAATATGCATATCGGAAGATGATATATTCTTGGAAGATAATATTTAGAAAAGCACATGGGACATTATCAGTTTCGGGTTAATGAAAACCCTAGTAACCTATTCAAGAGAAATGAACCGATTGTTTTATAAGAGTCTTGGTCAGTTTGTCTTGGTTTACCTTGATAGCATCCTGGTTTTTTCCTAATAAATGGAATACTGTGTAAAAGATTTGTGCACAATCCTTGCAATCATCTAGGAGCAAAAGTTGTATGTGAAGATGGGCAAGTGCAAGTTTTCATAAGATCAACAAATACCTTGGACACATTGTCGGCAACGATGGTTCTCGTGTCAACCCACAAATAGTCCACGCCGTGGTGGATTGAGTACGTCCAAATAATGCTGGACAAATTAGGTCTTTCTTCGGCCTTGTAACCATTTTTGACAGTTTCTGAAAGGGTATTCGACCTTAGTAGCTTTGCTAATCAAGCTCACGGAAAAAGACGTGCATTTGGAATGGAAAGTTCACTACGAAAGTATTCTTCTCAAAATTAAAGAACTTCTATCCACCATATTTTTCTTAGATCTTCTTGTCGGAGCCATAGGAGGTGGGATGTGATGCGCTGGAACAATGGTCATCCAGTTACGTATGAGGGTCGGAGCTCATCCTCGTGGAGACGTGGTAGGCAGCTGGTGATCACGAGTTCTTTGCTATGGTACACACTCTCAAGCTGTAGTATTGTTACCTCAAGGGCACTGAGAGGAGCGTCAAGGTCGTGAACAACCAAAACCCGTTGGTGTTCTTCCAAATGCAACCAAACCTGTGAGGATAGAGTCACGTTAGAGTAAATACCTGAGCTGATTCTTGTTCATGTGGGAACATCAGCCAGGATACATCAGTGGGACTGATCCACTAAGCCGATTGCCTGTGTCAGTTAAAGCAACCATCAGGGTTGGTGGGTATTTTATGGCCATTGCAGTAGCTATAGTGCAAACACCCGTCGCCTCCGCGGTAACTACCTCGAGAGACTATTCACTGTAATAGTTTTGTAAAATATGATCCGGATGCGACACTATGTGGATTCTCGGTTTCAAGAATCTTGAGATTTAGACAAGTGCAAATTAGTGGAGGCTATAGGAATCTATTGGCTCAGAGAAGAAGTTGTTATGCTAGTATTAGGAGACCTTTGAGCAAAGATAATCTCATAGCTCCATGAACCGCCGGTGGTAGGTTACCTGGGACCTTGAAAGACTGGACAGACGCTCTCATACCAATATTGTTGGCTAGGATGGAGTACCGTTATCCATTATTGTTGCATAAAATACGACCCATATCTTTGGAAGAAGGCTATTAACAAAAAACATGCTGGAAGCCTCCAACTGCTTTCTATCCTTGGGACTCTATAGGAGTGCGTCAGCATACACTTTATTACTCGTCTTCTAGATACGACCTAAAACCATGATACAACACTAGTAGCTGTGGATCTTCTAACGAAGATGACATATTTCATTCATACAACCACTGAATTGTAAAAGAGATCACTAGTCTCTTATTCAAGGGTGTCGTGAGGTACCACAGCTTGCTGTTCCACATTATATCTGATTGAGAGAGAAAATTTGCTAGTAATGTTCTAGCAAAATATGCACGAGTACTTCAACAGTGAATCTTAAAGGCCGACAAAAATCTACGTTCAAACTTAGAGACAATTAGAGTGTATGAACCACACTTTCGAACAAATGCTCCGCATTTATGCGGACCCTGTTATGGATGCCTGGGACAAACTCCTCGCTCCGACAGAGTTTGCAGTGAACAGCTTGGTGAATGAGCCCACGTAGTTCATACCGGTTTTGTTGAATAATTGTCGGGATCTATTGGTACCCTCTTCATTTGTGAGAAATGGGAGCTAGGAAAGATATGTATCTTTTATTCGAGCCTTTTTTTAGTGTATAGACTCCTTACTGGAGGCATAGAATCACCTTCAAGCAGCTTGACAATGACAAAAGGTATGTGTTGAAAATTTTCACTGTGAGATTTCATTCAACATCGTTGTCATGATGCTGTTTAGCACTGGGATCTTTGGTTGTATTTAACAAGGATGCAAAAACTTCTACTGAAGTGGATTGGGCTATTACTCATTGTTGCACGTATCGAGCTAATGGCACACCAATTGCTGCTTCCGCCGAGTATGAAGCTAAATGAAATCTTCAATGTGAGTGTGCTGGCTCCATACATAGGAGAAAGAACTGTTTAGCCACCAACGGTAGTCTTTGTTGCCGACGGTCAATACGAGGTTATTTTCCTACTCTAGTGTCAAGAGTGTACCCTTTAGTGGCGGCTTCCTTGGGAATACCTTCTCCATTGGGCCGGTTGAATCTTGCTTGTCCACTGGCGTGGTCAATGAGTATTGGAGGGAGCTGGCAACTTGCTCTACATTAGTGGTTTTAGAGGGCATTCGTTGAATGTAGAACTAGTGAACAACATTCCTATTGGTTGACATTCATGGAAAACGACCAGAGGAGTTTGGGAACACCCAACATGGTTATCGCACGGACGCTCCAGCCACCTATCGCTGATCAAGCTGGTGGCTCAATCAGTGGCTAAGAGGTCACAAGGGCCTTGATGGTGGGGTCTGTGGCCTCATTCCCTCATCCTCACTCACCCTCCTAACCAACGAGAGTGAGTGAGGATGATGGATAGTGCGAGCAAGTTAGAGTGAGAGAGGGGCATGTAGTGGTGTAAAATTGCCAATCGGGTCTCACACGCGGGGATTTTGTGTCGTCGCGTCAGAAAATAAATTCGAGTTTGTTTTGCATGAACTTCAACGTAAAACTCATGTGAACTCACGAGATCGGGGTAATATATCCCTTGTTTGGGACACAGAACAAGAGGGTGTGATAAAAACAGAATGGGAACTTTGGAGACTCAAAATATTTGAGTCTCCTTGCACAGGTCGTTGAGGACGATTGTCCCCTAAGTGACGTGGAGGGAAAAATCCCTCCAACAAGCTTTGGACGCCATTCTTCAAACTCCGATAACGACTCAGTGTCCGAGCTGGGGTCACGTACGTCATAGAGCAAGTCAAGATTGCACCATGAGGATGTATACACCATACGTTGATGACCACATATGGCCTGGTCACCTCATGACATGAATGGTAGGCCTATATGTACGAAGATATGAAAGTTCCAAGAAGGAGGAGTTTAACATTGTAGCTTGATGGTGGTTCTACGCGCCTTTGTGCAAAGATCAATGGTTCACATATTAGATACAATGGGTTGAGATGCGGGTAGAGCTATTTGTAATTTTTTTTGATGATATCTTACAATGTTGTTAAACCATGTACATGTCCATGCAACCCCAATGGAATCTGAACAACTCCATATAGTACCATAGAAATTTACACAAACTGCTATGACGGTGTATGATTCCTCACAAACATGAGGGATTCCCTACAACTCTTTATATTTATGTAGAATTACGCATAGCTTGACATCACTTTGTGTCCCTGATCACGGCTACAAACAGGTACATACAACTAGAGACCATTATTTACAAATTTTTAAAATTCCTTACAACTCCAGAGAGCTCGATGTAAATCTACACAAGTCTGTACAACTTGGTACAACCTTTTACAACCTGGTAGAAACATGTCAAACTCCATACACCATCATCCAAATCCATAATACTCTATACAAACCATGTGAAAATCTAAGCTCTCTCCTTGCAGTTGGTAGTGTACTTGTGGACATTTACTCAAGTCTAAGGCGTGGTGGTTCTAGAATCCTAACCACCACATTATTTTTGCGTGTCATGATGCCATATTTGTATAGTCGTACATGGCTTGCAAACTGGTTTCCATTTAGACCATGACGTTCCATGGTGTTCATGTCCAGTGAACAACCGTGTGAGGGAGAGTTTTCCCAATGGAATTCATGGTACCCTGAGGATTGGTCTATTGGCGGTGCATGCTCATTTTGTGTCTCCAACTGGTAATCCTTTCAGCACCTCTCTCTTTCCTGCCCACTGTGCTGCCTTCTATGCCACCATCTCTGCTACTGGCTGCTGTGGCTGCTGCATCCACAATTCCATTGACCCTTATGTCCCCTTCTCTACCAGACACATAACCTGTTGCGTCCCCCTCTCTGATGTTGAGTTTGCTGACTGGTTTATTTCTTGTGCCTGTACTTCACCCACCCTCTATACATCTCGTTAATCTCCTCGCTCAAAGAATGGTCTTGCCATGCCATGCCATTGTTCATGAATCTACTGCTATCATGTCTTCAGCACCGCAGTTGTCTCCTACATAGCATTCATCTCTGGTTCCACACTCTTCTTCTTCCCCTATTGTTGCTGTTGAATATGTTTGTCCCTTGTTCAGTCTTGTACAACGGATCAGGAATGCTCTGCCCCTTGTGGAGGTATGACCCCTGGATTTGTTATAGGGTGACTCAACTATGCTCTGTCTCATGTGAGATATGACCTGCGAGTACACCATGTAGGTGAGTGGTTAACTTGGCCATTTTGTTGATTTGGCCAAGTGAGAGGTCATGAGTTCGATCCTGGCTCCATGCACATCTTGGTTGTTATGGAAGCTTCCAAGAAAAAAAGTCCGTAGCTTCTGGGAAGCAACACGGCTGATCTGTCACCTTGGCACAAGATGCTTATGTGTCAAGCCCACAGCGCAAGTCTCTTGGTGATGTGGCAGGGTCAGGCCACTTCTAGGGAATGTGCTTTTGAGTTCTAGGACTGGACAGACAGCTATAAAAGGACTTGACTTACGTGCTGATCAATTAACCCTTGCTTGATGCTCTCTTGCGTATTGACGACTTGAGCTCTTCTTGAGATGTAATGCTAAGGCGTTAGTACTCTTGAAGGTGAAGTATATGCATGATTAAGTTTGGGGTCCACGACCCATACCTGCAAAGGAAGAAGGTGTAAAAACCTTTGTGAGATTTTCGGTTCCGCGGCTTCTCTGCCGGAGGTGGTTAGCTCAGTAGCTAACAAAGGGTTATGGGCCCACTCCTCTGGTTAGAGAAGTTTCACGCACACAACTGCCAAAGTCACAAGCAGTGAGAGTGCCTTCGCTCTCACCCAACCTCTCTGTTTGCAGGTCAATCATCAGCCGGAGGGGAATGCAACACATCTGCACCTTTCTGCCTTGGGAGCTGACATCAGCCTACATCAGCCTACATCAGCCTACATCAACCTACATCAGCCTACATCTGCTTGCATCGGCCAACGTGAACAGGGCAAGCAGTGGCCTCTTCTCACCAACAGCCTACAGTGGCCTCAAACACAGATGCATCGGCATCAACAACAGGTGTCGCAGCTGTAGCAGTTGTAGGTGTAGGGATGGCAGGGACAGGGGAACCAAGGAATTATTCTCCCATCCTCAAGTTTGATGGAGAGGGGTTTGCGCTCTGGATGTGGCAGTTTGAGATCATCATGGATGATAGAGACTTGCTAGGATATTTTGTAGGAAGTATCCCAGCACCAAAGGAGGAGGGTGCTGACCTTGTGGCATGGGTCAAGCTCAACAAGAAGGCTCTTGCCGTTCTCGTGTCCTCCATGCAACCCTCAGTCCTCTCACACATCAGCAGTTGTACAGTGGCAGCCGCGGCATACGCCAAACTGGGCAAGGTGTTTCAGTCCTCCTCACTTGCCAACCGTCTCTTCATTCTACAGAACCTCATCAGTATGAGGCTTAGTGAAGGGGAGGATGTCTACGCCTTTATGCAGAAGTTTGAGACGCTCTTGCAACAAGCCAACGGCATGGGGTGGGACCTGAAATCCTATATGCAGGCCATGATTTTTCTGATGACGCTGCCGGAGAGCTGGGGTCCCATGATCACAGTGATTGGAGGGTGGACTGAAGAGCAAGTATCCTACACCACCGTCTTGGAGTATGCGCGGAATGAAGCCATGCGTCGTAGCAGTAGTGAATCAAACATGGCTGCCTTTGCCTCACGAAGCAGCGGTACCTTTTGCAATACCTCCTCCTCTGGATACAAGGGAAAGAACGGCACTGGCAATAGTGGAAGGGGTGCAAAGCGTGAAGGAAACTACCACAACTGTGGTAAGGCTGGACACTGGGCTCGGGAGTGCCGGGCACCTAAGAAGGAGGGAGGAGACGAGGATGAATGGCGAGGGAGACATGGTGGGAAGGATCCCACAAGCTTGATGGCCGAGTGTGCCTCCAACAAAGGGAGAGCGATACTCAGGCCAGGAGCTTACGGCCTTGACTCGGGTACAAACGAGCGCTCCACTTATGAGAAGAGAGACTTCATCTCTCTTGCTCCATGCAACAAGAACTTCAGAGTCGCCAACGGCAAGGTTGAGGCAGCTGAGGGGATTGGTGACAAGCTGGTCACAGTGGGTGTCAACGGTGTGGAATCCGACCTCAAGCTAGAGGGGGTAGTCTACTTGCCCTCCTTCATAGCCAATCTGCTCTCTGTCTCTAAGATAACTGACCATGGCATGACAGTTGGTTTTATAGAGAAGGAAGCAGTGATAGTCCCTACCAAGGACATCAACATCTCCTACCCTGGCAAGAAGGTTGTTGCACTGGTCCCTCGCATTGATGGACTCTACGTCTTGCAGACCAAGATGACAACATCAACGGCTGAATCTTCGGCCGGGAGTGATGATGAGGAGAGAAACTATGTAGATTCTAATGACGAAGGACATGTTGGAGCAGTGGAAGCAGTGGCAACGGAAGATTCGACAACAAAACCGGAAGCAAATGCAGCCACCGGGGCTGTTCATTCTAGCCAGTGCACATCGTCAGAGAACCTGTGGCATAGGCGGTTTGGGCACGTGGCTCATCGCACATTGGTACTCATGGATAAGCAGGAGCTAGTGCGTGGGATGGAGCTAGGTGATGAGGCAGAGGGAGATGGGATCTTGTGTGAGCCATGCCTTCAAGGCAAGGCCAAGAAGAAACCTTTCAAGCGTAATGGTACTCATGCTCTTGCACCCCTTGACCTCATCCTCTCTGACGTGTGTGGTCCCTTTCGCATACCGTCCAATGGAGGCTGCAGATTTTTCCTCACCTGCATCGACGACAATAGCCACAAGGTCTGGATATACTTTCTCAAAAAGAAAAGTGAGGTGAAGGAGAATCTGCAAGCCTTTTGTCGCTATGGTTGAGCAACAGAGTGGAAGGAAGGTGAAGGCATTCAGGACGGACAATGGGGGGGAGTATGAAGCCTGCAGGGAGTGGCTCAAGACATAGGATATTGAACACCAGAAAACTACTCCCTACTGACCTCAAAGCAACGACGTAGCAGAGAGGATAAATCAGACCCTCCTTGGCATGACAAGGTGCATGCTCTTTGATGCCAAGCTGCCTCCTAGGTTCTGGGCTGAAGCAGCACGCACGACTACGTATCTTGTGAACCTCACATCTGCAACAGCTCTGCGAAGGAGAGGCAAGAAGAAGCAGACACAACAGCTGAAGACATATCAAGAAGCATGGTCGGGCAGGAAGCCGGACGCCTCCCATCTCAAGGTGTTCAGTTGCACCGGTTTTGCCAAGGTCCAGGCGGGTGAGGGTCCTCGGAAGCTCGATGCAAGAGCACGAAAGTGTATTTTCATCGGCTATGACACCGCCCACAGAGCTTATAGACTGTGGGACCTAGGAGCTAAGAAGGTCATCCGTAGCAAAGACGTGGATTTCCACGAACGTTCAGTGAGTAAGGGAGAGCTTCTTGAACTTGAGAATACTCCAAAATAGGGAGAGTTCCTCAATCTTCTTGAGGAGGGAGACGAAGCACTAGCACAATGGCATGGGCTGGGTACTACAACAGGGAGAGAAGCTGTTGAAGATGACTAAGAGGAATCAGCCTCCGAGTTCGACATATCTGATCCTCCAGACCATTAGGAGGATACCTCTCCCCCCATCGAGGACAAAACAAACCTCTAGCCTCTACAGCAACAGCAACAGCCAGCAGGTCCAAGGAGTAGTTCACGTCTGAAAGTTCATCGGCAGTATTACGATGAAGACAGGGGTGACAGGCTTCAACTATTTGTTCCTGGTTCAAGAGGAACCAACGTCTGTCGCAGAGGCACTCGCGCGGCCTGACAAAGCTGAGTAGGATGAAGCAGTTGTGGTGAACTCAGCTCCATCGAGGAGAATGGGACATGGGTGCTGGTGGACAGACCTGCCGGCGCTCATGTTGTGGGGTCCAAGTGGGTGCTGAAAGTAAAAAGGAAACATGATGGTAAGATAGACAAGTACAAGGCACGGGTGGTAGCAAAGGGGTTCTCTCAACGGCCTGGCGTAGAGTACGATGAGACCTTTGCTCCCATTGTGATGTTTGCCTCCATCCGGTCAATGCTCGCCATTGCTGCTGCCAAGAACATGGAGGTCCACAAGATGGATGTCAAGACAGCCTTCCTTTACGGCAAACTTGACAAGGAGGTGCTGATGGAGGTTCCAAAGGGGGTTGATGCTCCCGAGGGCAAGGTGTGCAGGTTGGTGAAGGCGCTCTATGGGCTAAAACAAGCGCCAAGACTTTGGTACCAAGAGATGGATACATTCATGGCCAAGGAGTCCTTCATGCACTGCGACAACGACCCTAGCATGTACGTGCATGAGAGCGACAAAGGGACTATGTTGGTCGCCTTGTACGTCGATGACCTGATTCTGTGCTCTTCTTCAACGCAGCTGCTAGACGATCTCAANGCAGGCTCGTGAAGGCGCTCTATGGGCTAAAACAAGCGCCAAGACTTTGGTACCAAGAGATGAATACATTCATGGCCAAGGAGTCCTTCATGCACTGCGACAACGACCCTAGCATGTACGTGCATGAGAGCGACAAAGGGACTATGTTGGTCGCCTTGTACGTTGATGACCTGATTCTGTGCTCTTCTTCAACGCAGCTGCTAGACGATCTCAAGGGGCANCCCGAGGGCAAGGTGTGCAGGTTGGTGAAGGCGCTCTATGGGCTAAAACAAGCGCCAAGACTTTGGTACCAAGAGATGGATACATTCATGGCCAAGGAGTCCTTCATGCACTGCGACAACGACCCTAGCATGTACGTGCATGAGAGCGACAAAGGGACTATGTTGGTCGCCTTGTATGTCGATGACCTGATTCTGTGCTCTTCTTCAACGCAGCTGCTAGACGATCTCAAGGGGCAGCTGAGTAGCAAGTTCAAGATGAAGGACATGGGTCCTCTTAACTTCTACCTTGGTATTTCCATCAAGCGTGACAGAGCCGCAGGTACCATCAGCCTGAACCAGACAAAGTACATCGACTCCATCCTCAAACGATATGACATGGCAGATTGCAAGCCTGCCAGCACACCCATGAGCTCAGAGTGCAAGCTCTCCACCTCCATGTCCCCATCCAACGAAGCGGAGAAAACTGACATGCTGGGCATCCCATATTAGTCTGCAGTGGGCAGTCTGATGTATGCCATGGTCGCCACCCGGCCAGATATAGCCCATGCTGCTGGGCAGGTGAGCCGGTTTGTGGCCAATCCTGGTCCACTACACTGGCAGGCTGTGAAGCGCATCATGCGCTACCTTAAGGGGACGCGACACGTGGGACTCCAGTTTGGAGGCATCGCTGGATCCGCGTCACTCCGTCTCATGAGCTACATCGACACTGACTGGGGAGGCAATATCGACGACAGAAAATCCACCTCCGGCTTTGTNAAGATGAAGGACATGGGTCCTCTTAACTTCTACCTTGGTATTTCCATCAAGCGTGACAGAGCCGCAGGTACCATCAGCCTGAACCAGACAAAGTACATCGACTCCATCCTCAAACGATATGACATGGCAGATTGCAAGCCTGCCAGCACACCCATGAGCTCAGAGTGCAAGCTATCCACCTCCATGTCCCCATCCAACGAAGCGGAGAAAACTGACATGCTGGGCATCCCATATTAGTCTGCAGTGGGCAGTCTGATGTATGCCATGGTCGCCACCCGGCCAGATATAGTCCATGCTGTTGGGCAGGTGAGCCGGTTTGTGGCCAATCCCGGTCCACTGTACTGGCAGGCTATGAAGTGCATCATGCGCTACCTTAAGGGGACGCGACATGTGGGACTCCAGTTTGAATGCATCGCTGGATCCGCGTCACTCCGTCTCATGTGCTACACCGACGCTGATTGGGGAGGCAATATCGACGACAGAAGATCCACCTCCGGCTTCATGTGTATGCTAAATGGAGATGCTGTCAGTTGGGCGAGTCGCAAGCAGGAGTGTATCTCTCTGTCAACAGCTGAAGCTGAGTACATTGCATTGGCTGAGGTGTGTAAAGAGGTGTAGTGACCTTGCAGCTTGCTCTCTGAGATGAAGGCACCACAGGCAACGGCGACAATCGTCAAGATTGACAACATGAGCGCGATTAACATGTCCAAGAACCCAGTTCTTTCCAGGCGCACAAAGCACATCGAGATCCGCTACCACTATGCTCGGGACTTGGTCTACAAGTAGACAGTGGAGCTGGAGTATGTCGGCACCAAGCTGAACCGGGCTGACATGCTTACAAAGCCATTGGACAAGGATCTCCACCAGGCGGGCAGGCAAGGTATCGGCATGGTCAACGCAAGTGATGAAGAATGATGATGGAAACTGACGCAAGGTGCAAGGGAGAGATTTGTTGAATATGTTTGCCCCTTGTTCAGTCTTGTACGACGGATCAGGAANGCTCTGCCCCTTGTGGAGGTATGACCCCTGGATTTGTTGTAGGGTGACTCAACTATGCTCTGTCTCATGTGAGATATGACCTGTGAGTACACCATGTAGGTGAGTGGTTAACTTGGCCATTTTGTTGATTTGGCCAAGTGAGAGGTCATGAGTTCGATCCTGGCTCCATGCACATCTTGGTTGTTATGGAAGCTTCCAAGAAAGAAAGTCTGTAGCTTCTGGGAAGCAAAACAGCTGATCTGTCAACTTGGCACAAGGATGCTTATATGTCAAGCCCACAGCGCAAGTCTCTTGGTGATGTGGCAGGGTCAGGCCACTTCTCAGGAATGTGCTTTTGAGTTCTAGGACTGGACAGACAGCTATAAAAGGACTTGTCTTGCATGTTGATCAATTAACCCTTGCTTGATGCTCTCTTGCATATTGACGACTTGAGCTCTTCTTGAGATGTAATGCTAATGCGTTAGTACTCTTGAAGGTGAAGTGTATGCTTGATTAAGTTTGGGGTGCACGACACATACCTGCGAAGAAAGAAGGTGTAAAAACCTTTGTGAGCTTTTCGGTTTTGCGGCTTCTATGCCGGAGGTGGTTAGCTCAGTAGCTGACAGTTACCACATTCCAAGGCTCATTGTTGTCTACGTCTAATGCATCACCTACTGCACTCTCCTCTGAAGAGTCAGCCTCTGTTGATTTGTACTTGCAATAAATGAACGTTTTCCTGCATCTACATCCACCAATGGTGAAATTCTTGATTATGTTGAACAACAGCAAAATTTCTTTGTGCCAGCTTGTCCAGTTGTGAGTGGAGGCCCCGGCACCAGAGTGCTTGGCATTTCCGTTTACGTAGGCCTAGAGGTTGGGATCTTTCCATACATAATGCCGATATTTGACCTGTTGCATTGCGAGCACCTCTGTGTCCTCAACGATGTGAACCTCTAGGCTACTGGTCAGCCTACCTCCTCTACGGAGGCTTGCATATTGCACACCTTTCTTTAAACCGAGCCTGAGCTCACAAATCTTTTCCAGGGTCACTTTCTTCATGGGAGGCGGCCATGAATGAGAAACACAAGGCGCTGACTCTACACAAATTCTTCAGCTTGTTGATCTGCCACATGGGTGCAAGGATATCCAGGCCAGTTGGATTTTTCACACGAAGAAGAAGCCATATGGTTCTCCTGCCTCAAGCACTCTAGATGTGTGGAAATGACCCACTAGAAGAGTGTGATACTTTGCAGCAAAATGGACCAACTGGCAGGCAAAGAACACATCGTGATCCTATGAGGAAAGGAAAGAAAAAAACCGCAATCCTGGTCAACGATAGACAGGACATGTCGGGTGAACGGGAGAGGGGGCTCTGTTAACGAGCTCCATAATGCGTTGAGGTTGCAAGTGCCACCAGCATCGCTAGTAGGGCCAGTCAGGCATCCATCTGCGCTTCAGCTTCAGCCTCCTCCAGATCACTTATTCTAGTTGGGAACTTCCTTAGGAAGCACGTAGCAAAACTATAGGCTAGTTCCAATATCCGGACTATCCTGGTTGACAGTACGGTTCTTGTGGGAAAGTAGCGTCCGATGGATCGAACCGCATACGCAGTCACTTCGGACAAGCAAATTTGCAAAGCACAGTTTTGCTCCTCCAGGGTACTTCTTCCCGTACACTTTGTGGCCTCTCTCTCCTGTCCCCCCCCCCCCCCCCCCCTCCTCACTCCTTTAATCCCATTGATGATGAGCTATACATCAGCCAGGGAAAGGCGTAAAACACCAGTTCCAGCCCAGTTCACTGAGCTAAGCATGTCGCCGAGTGGAAACATGAGGAGCTTCATGCACCTGCCAGTGTTGCAAAAGTAGCAGCCCCAATGGAGCCAACCAGGCGGGTCTGGAAATGCTGAAAAAACTCCCTTACTTCCTCGAATTCCACCGTAGGAGCCTCTGGTATCTGCTGGTACTCTGGTATCGCACTGCACATCAATCTATCATGCCAGAGTACCTCGCAAAATCAGCCAATGCCTACCACTAGCAGAAAAGATTCAACTTATGGGAAAAAATTACTTTCCAATCTCACTTTGTAGAGCTCTGCACCACTTTCATGTAGGTGGTGGAGGATGCACAGCGCACAAAGGCAAGGTTGTGGCTGCCTAGCAGAGTTGCGGTACTTCTAGCAGTTGACGTAAAGCTAGCAGAGCTGGAGGCGCTACACCACAGTGAGTGGTAGATGTTTAAAGTCATGCTTGGAGTAAATGAATGGCTGAATGTAGACATATAACGGATATACTCAGCCATGGCCACAAATGGCAAGGGTGCGGCACACTTGTTTTAAAGGGATGCAAGCGATTTGACATTTTCAGAGGTGCCAATCCCATCACAGAAGTCATCAACCACGCCATCTCCGATGTGCAAATTGAAAATATCGTGAGGGTCATCATCGACAACACTACTACAAACAAGAAGGCCTACTTAGAGTTGAGGGAAAAGGCTGACAGACCTTGCAGTGGGTGGAAGCTGGCGCAGATACTCTTTGCTGCTCAAGTGCACGTGAAGAGGGTAATCCAGCTCGTTAAGTTCCACTTTCTCCTCCAAGCGGTGTCAGAGTTGGCAGCTGACTACTGGTGGCACGCCATGCACATGTGAACCGGTCTTGGGACTGGTGGTGGATCCTACCTGTGGGCCCTCCACACCATTATGTTGGTGGGCGTATCTGGTGCACAGTGACCTATTCTCACACTTTGACGGTGTCACGATTTCCGAGCAGTCCGAGTCCCTTCAGCTCCTCCCTTGGGCCCAGGGCTACAACCTTTAAATACATCAGCCAAGCAGGTAGCCTGAGCACATCAGGCGAGCCTTCTTGTTGTACTGACAACCGCAACACCTCTGACCATGCAAACCTCCAGTTCTGCCTCTCTCTCTCCCTCCTCCTCTCCCTCACCTCCAACTGGGTAAACTCAGGATGTTGCAGCAACCACCGGGGGGAAGAAGGGGAAGAAGGGGCACAGCAAGGGACAGAAGCAGAAAGTACCAGCGAGCAATGGCAATGGATGCTCTTTCCATTGCTACATCTCCAGGGATGCCCATCGCTACATAGAGCGTCAGCAGCTCCTTGTCATGAGAAGGATCACACGTACGCTACAGATTGCACACGAGGAGCGGAAGGCTCACGACTCTGCACAGGAGAGTCGCATTGTGGCCAGAAGAGCAGCAGAGGCGCAACCTCTCAGGGGTAGCATTGGCGACCAGGAAACTCGAGATTGTACCAGCACGGAACTTTGTCAACTGTCGGCGCTTCGCACTCAAGGAGGCGCAAGTATGTTGACACTGTCGAGTGGTCCAATGTCAGCTTGTCCTGTGGTGTTCATTGCATGTGATAACTTTGGTAGGGGGGGGGGGTGAGGACGAGACTGGGCCAAATACTGTTTATTGGCTTGATGAGTCTCATACCCATTCTTTTCAACGTTGTTGAGAGCCCTCTGGTGAGCGTTAAGTAAAGGTTGAGTGTTTCACGGCACGTTGCCTGGTGTCGACATTAGGCTGTGAGGTGTGCAGCACTCGGTCCATGGACTCCAATGCCACCCGTCACATGAATAGTCGTTGTGCTGACTTTGTCTCCCTCGGTTCCGTTGAATTTGTTAGGTTAAAATATAGATTTTGGTTAGTCACTAACTGTCACAAGCGCTGGGGTTGTGGGGTCCGATGGTCTTTCTGGCATCCCGTGCCTTTTTTCTGTGATCCCTGTCCCTAACATAGAGCTCACCTTGCTCTCGGTCCATGCCTGAACCATGATGGTTCTGTCTATTAAGAACTTTTTTTATTCTACCACAATGTCTGCTTGAGACACCCGTGCTGTTGTGCCATGTGTGTTTTTCACAGATTACTTGTATCGCGTTGATGTGCTTCCTTTGTCTCCTCTCCTCTGTCCTCTGCTTTTCATGTGTTCATTTTTAGTGTGGTTTTGCCTGAGCACCAATGCCTGCTTCATCTTCGCCTTTGCCATATGAACATGGATACTGTGTCCAAGCTCATTGATACACGATCTGCCCGTCGGTCTTGATCCTGCTTCCTTTCAAAAGCCGTCTTCGACCAACTACTTCTTCTGTGCTCAAGAGGAGATACATCAGTACACTCACCTTGACTCTTCTTCTCAAGCACTTTGCTAGTTGGATCTGGTCCACTCAGACCTTCTCAACCATGTCCCTATTGGATCTCTTACGTGCCAGGGTCAGTATGTCCTACCCTGATTGATGAATTCACCCGGATGCGGTGGGTTTATAACCTCTACTACATAGCCGAGCATACGTCTTGCCACACCCTCCACATGTTCTGGCTGGATCGTGACAAAAAGCTCCTCGATCAGATGGATACATTATTTTCTAAGCACGGTGTGCTTCACCAGCTATCCGTCCTTGCTACTCCGGAGTAGAGTGTGTGTTCGAGCGCTAGGACCACATTATGGAGGAAGCGGTTTGTGGTATGCGGTCTGAGTGAAATCTCTCGAATCCCTTTGCCATCGAGGGCTTTTCCCACATGATGAGGGCGTGGGACCGCCTTTAGCATGGTCCCCTGCCGGACATGTCACACTGTGCCAGCTATGGCTCAGGCATTACACCGACCTCTCTCTTCCTCGTGCCTGGAGCTCCTTGCATAACATCTGGTACATTGAGGAATTACAGGGGTAAAAGGTCTCATCGCGGGATTGCATGTGCGTCCTGACGCTTCTGGGATCCTGCTTGTCATCGTGTTGTTGATTCTTGAAATGCCATCTTCTTTTTGGAACTCACTTAGCGGGACCTTCCCCACATGCCCTCCTTTGCTGCTGACCATGTATCTCCTTGTGCGGGCTCCCGGTGGATGGGCCCATTGGAGCCTCCCTCTCTATCACTCAGTCGCTTGCGGATCATGATCCTGCCATTGTTGCAATGGGACCGGCGTCTGCTTCTGTCCAAGTGGCCACATGTGCACCTGGCCCCACAGCGGTCCCTGCGGCTTCTCCTACGCCTCTACGTTACTCCAATCCTGCGGCTCCTACACCTGTGCCTGTAATTAGGCCTGCTTCCTACCTTGCACCTGAGCATGCGTCTGCACCCGCAACTTCCCTTGCTACCATGCCTGTGTTGGTTTTTGCGCATCCCTCATTGTGCTCTGTTGTGTCCTCCCGGCTTGTGTACATCGGCATGCAGATGACTGACGGTGAGACTCAACGCTGATGGAGCGTCATCCGGTGGAGCCGACACACGCTGAGGTCTACTCGCAGTTCGCTGGAGCCTCCTCTCTCCGGCGACGTGCTCAGCTCCATCGGCAGGCCTCCTCGGCGGTCGTGCTGCCGGCGGTCACTGCCACCGCAATTGCTGTCTGCATGCGTCCAGCGCGTCCCGTCGCGTCTGCATCGTCATGCTCTGCCTAGGGTCCTTGTTGCATGCTGTATGGCCCTGTTCGGCATCATGGACCACCGTAGGCACTGCCTGGGTTCGGGCAGCCATAACTCTNCAGATGACTGACGGCGAGACTCGACGCTGATGGAGCGTCATCCGGTGGAGCCGACGCACGCTGAGGTCTACTCGCAGTTCGCTGGAGCCTCCTCTCTCCGGCGACGTGCTCAGCTCCATCGGCAGGCCTCCTCGGCGGTCGTGCTGCCGGCGGTCACTGCCACCGCAATTGCTGTCTGCATGCGTCCAGCACGTCCCGTCACGTCTGCGTCGCCATGCTCTGCCTAGGGTCCTTGTTGCATGCTGTATGGCCTTGTTCGGCATCATGGACCACCGTAGGCACTGCCTGGGTTCGGGCAGCCATAACTCTTTGCTACTATTTTTCTAGCTGATTCTGACCGCACGACTGCGTTCGCAGCGTCGGTATTATGGTATGGTCCAGTTTTCAGGCAAAACGGACGACGCCCGGGTTTTGGGCTGTCGGGCGTCTGGCAGGGCTCACCGAGAAAACCCTGCCAGCCAGAAAATAGGTCCACAGCTATTTTCTGATTGGCTGGTTAGCTGAGTAACAACTTCTACACTAGTGGGGGGGAGCTAGAACTTGGAGGGGTCTCCCATTGTTGCTTATTCTTCATTGCTAATCAGTTACTTCCAGTTTCCAGCTGCTTTCTGGCGCTAACACTGGCGCGCGCACTTATGAGTAACAAACCCAGAGTCTCTAGAGCAGCAGACTGAGGGGGCAGCTGACTTAAGCAACTAGCGTGGAAGCCCGCACGCTGCATCAACAATGCTGCTGCCCCAACCTGCTGCCTAGCATTTCTGTTTGCCTGTGCCTGCCACTTCTCCTATGACTCTACTCGCACATGTGGCACCCTCTCCTGCTCCCAGCTCCGGGCCCGTCTCTCAGGATGTAGCCATTACATTTGCATCCCCGCCTCCCGTATCTCAGCACGAGGTGAGCACCTTGTTTACGTATGCGCCGGGTAATTTTCTTTGACCTATGCACTCGAGGGCTCAACGACCGACTGTGTTGGCGAACCGACGCACAACTCTTAGCGTTGAAATCAGTAAACCTGACACGAAGGCCCTAGGCCTTAGTGTCCAAGCCCGTTACACTGAGGTATACTCAGCATGCCTCGTCTGCAAGGATCTGGTTTCACATGATTTCTCTATCGGGTGCAATGTTGCGATTGACGTTGTCGTGGTTTGGCCCACGCCAGAGGCATGTCTTGGCCACTTAGAGCACTCCCTCCATACCATCTGATCCGGGCACGCTCAAGGATGTGCTCTCAACAGAGGAAAATGTGCTCTGGTTTGCCACCTGTGAGAATGAGCTCGATACAGTCTGAGCGCATGGTTTCTAAGTACTTGCCGACCTTCCGCCAAGGCAAAAGGCCGCATAGCTCATTTCCGTCTTTAGCAAGAAGGTGTAGCCAGATATCTGAATGGACTGCTACAAGGCTCGCTTGATGACCAAGGGCCTTTCACAGGGGTTTATGGTGTTGACTTCACCATGGTGTTGACTACACCATGGTATTGACTACACCATGGTGTTGACTACACCATGGTGTTGACTTCACTGGCACGTTTGTGCACGTTGCTCGCATGACCACACCTTGTGCTCTCTTTGACATCGTAGTTGAGCATAACATGGACCTGCACCAGATGGATGTGAACAATGTCTTCGTCCATGGCACTCTAAAGAATGAAATCTACATGGTGTAACCATTTGGTTTTGAGGCCGGTGACAAGGTCTGACGCTTACAAAATGCCTTTCTTTGGCCTGAAGTAGTGGATGTGGTGCTGGTGACAAGATCACCAGCACACTGACTTGCGCGAGCTATATGCGAAGTGAAGTTGACTATGTCCCTCTTCCGAAGGTGAATAGCCTAGCACTTTACCATTCGGGTCTATGTTGATAACATCTCTTGATCGCTTCTCCTTCGATGGAGGTCATGAAGGAGGTCAAGGCAATCCTCCAGGTTGCCTATAAGATGAAGAACCTTGGTCCTTGGCTCCGTTCCTCGCGATGGAGATCGCGCATGACTGCCCGTGCGGACAATCATGCTTCTCCAAGCGCGCTACGTTTTAGTTGAAGGGGAGCACTTTTACCGGCTTTCAGGGTTCAGTTCCAACAGCCTCCACACTCTTCACACCGGATGGACAAGGTGTCCTATAGATGGATGATACATCACATTAGAGGGAAACTGTGGACTTGACCATGTAGCTCCGCCTCATTGGCTTTCTCATGTACTTAGCCATGACTACTCACCTTGACATTGCCCATGCCATCAACCTGCTTGTGCAGCTCTCTTACTGTCTTCGGGTGAGAGCTCTACATAAAGCTATGTACGTGGTGTGGTATGTTTCCACACTACATCTCTAGCTCTGCTTTCTTCCGTAATGCTCAGTGGTGGTTGAAAGTTGCATAAACAACCAAGGCTTTGGAAACTCGATGGACGGAGCTCAACAAGCTAAGATTTCCTGTTGGGTGGCACCAATATCGTGTCACAATGGGAAGCAGAGAGGGAGATGGAGGGAGAGGGAGAGAGATGGGGAGAGAGCAAACAGCGGGCGAACAAGAGAGAGAGAGAGAGAGAGAGAGAGAGAGAGAGAGAGAGAGAGAG
>SZWC01021272.1:16341-36531 GCA_023375785.1 Penium margaritaceum | reverse complement strand
AATTTTCGAAGTTTCGGGGGTCATGGACCGTCGATGTGTGGGTGGGCATGGGTGATGGCTCCATGCCTTAGCCTGAGAAAAGAAAAAGGCAAGAGGTCCAGGGTCAGGACCTGATAGGAGAAATATCCAAAAAGGTCCTTGGTCTTAGGATTGCCTTGTCAGAGTGTGCTGACTAGGATAAAGGTACCTCTCCTTACTTTTTAGGTGAGGTGAGATCCTTGTGTGCTAGCCATGGACACATGGCGATTCCCCATGGGTTTGTGGGTTATGTGACCACTAGGAGTGTGCCATGAGAGCATTCTCTAGCTCTCTAGGTCGTGTGTGAGTGGTCAGCCTGATTGCTAGGCTGATTTCCTCCCTTGTGTGAGATTATGGATTCTAGTGTGTGAGCCTTAGCCTCCATGGCTAAGTGGTGTGGCTTGTGAGAGGGCTGACTTGCCCAAGCTCTAGCTCTATATGTACTCCATCATTTTGAGTGATTGAACAACCATTCTTCAGCACAAGTGATGCCCTTTCAGTCCCACATGCTCGCTGCTCCAAGGCTCCCTCTCTCCTCCAGATCCAACAATTAACAAGGGATTTTCAGAGATATGTCCTTTTGAAAACAAGGTATGCTGCTCCTCCTACCCAAGCTCACGCCAGCCAGCTTGTAAATGGCATGGTTCCCAAAGGTACCAATGTACTGCAAATGTTTCTGAACAAATGGAAATGTTACAGAAAACAGTTCAATGTTCATGTGCTACTCTTTAAATTTGACAAAGAAATGAGAGTGTTATGGTTTTCACAAGGTGACAGTCTAACTTAGAGAGAAGACTGTAGCCTTGGCCGACATCGTATTGAGCATAACTGTCAATCCGACTGTTGGATCTTTGGGATCTTGGATTGGTTGGAAAGATTCTTTTTCAAAATTAAAGATCCCGTTATTGCTCTTTAAGTATGGTAATGGTTCTACCCTAGCCCGTCGCTTTCAAAGTGACGGCCTGTGCTGGCTGAAAGTGGCAGAATTTGGCTGTGATACCAAGTGTTGGAATTGGAGGATAGGGGAGCCTTGGAGCACTAAATATGTGGGACTTGAAGGGCATCACTTGTGCTGCAGAATGGTTGTTTAATCACTCAAAATGATGGAGTACATATAGAGCTAGAGCTTGGGCAACTCAGCCCTCTCACAAGCCACACCACTTAGTCATGGAGGCTAAGGATCACACACTAGAGTCCATAATCTCAAACAAGGGAGGAAATCAGCCTAGCAATCATGCTGACTACTCACACACGACCTAGAGAGCTAGAAAATGCTCTCATGGCACACTCCTAGTGGTCACCTAACACAGAATCCCATGGAGAATTGCCATGTATCCATGGTTAGGACACAAGGATTTCACCTCACGTAAAAAGCAAGGACATGTACCTTTTTCGTAGTGAGCATTCTCTGACAATGAAACCCGAGAATTTAGGACCTTTTTGGATATTTCTCCCATGAGGTCTTGACCCTGGACCTCTTGCCCTTTCTCTTTTCTTAGGGTAAGGCATGGAGCCATCGCGCATGGTTACCGAGATATCAGCGGTTGATGACTTGGAAACTTCGAAAGTTCATATCTCCCAATCCAACTGTTGGATCGGCCTGAAACTTGGATTGCAGACATTTTGCTGCCTGATCTTTTCAATGGTGGATCGACAATCGGAGGAAGAATCTGGTAGTTTCGTGGAACTTGCTCTTGTGGACCTGAGACTGAGCCGGATGGCTCCTTTCCTTACACTAAGAAGAGAGCAAACAAACTCTAGTGAACGCCGGGGTCATGCCTTTAAGGACGGAGCTCATCGAGGTTAGGGCCGGAGGGTCATACAACAAGGCCATTATTCGTTCGTCCTTGTTTGCTAACTGCCAACACCCACCATTCGAGCACATAGAGCAGATGGAGCAGATGGAGTTCATGGAGCTGATGATGCTGATGCACCCTGCAAGACAAAGAGGGCAAGAGAGTACCCAGAAACATGCCTTAGAACTAGTGAGTGTAGGCCCATAACCCTTTGTCAATCGACCAGGGAGAACGGACTAGACAACAAGGCCGACACAATGGCACTAGCCGTCCGCCCCTACTATTCCAACTAGGAGGAGATGTCATCCTGAGAATCATAATTGCACGCTAAGGAGTTCATCGGAATTACTTCCTTGCATTGTGTCCTTAGTACCTGGTCACTTTCGTGTGAGGAGCTAACTCTAGGGGCTTAGACTAACCAATGCTTCTTTAACTTCTGCCTTCAGTGGACAACTCTGAGAGGAGTTTCAAAGGTAAGAACTATAATCAATGAGAGGTAACTGATAGGTTCTGATAATCCTAGAGCCAGCCTCTAGCATAGGCGCGTAGTATCTCCTTGGATAAGCCATTTTAGGGGCAATCTTGATTACATCATCCCACGTGCGTACATGGCGCTTCTTGTGACCGCCAAGTGGCGCTAGCACTGAAGAAGAACCTTCGAATGTTCTATGATGTGTCTTACTATTGACCTGATATGCTCCTTGTCCGTAGCTGATATTTGGACAGGTATAAGATAGCCTAGGCATGCACTATCCCTTGGAGTAAGTCCCCTAAGTCTTGTCTAGATAAACAAGGCATGCACTCCTACTTTGGAGTATGTCCCCGCGATCTAAACTAGATAGTATATTCAGCAAACACTACCTAGGATAACTCCTTGTGGCGTAGATGTTCCAGAGTTAGTCTCTAGAGTAAGAGGTGATTATGAAATATATGCCATGTTGAATAAAAGGTATGTTACTACTCATATTCTAGCTCACACGAGCAAACACATTTGCGTTCCTCTCAAACATACCAATTGAATGTAGGGAGTTCTGTACCTATAGAAATCCTAGGAAAAATACTTCAATTCACATGTGCTATGTAAAGAATTTGAGAAACATACAGAAAAAGTTTGGTCATTAGAATGTGACTCTCTTAGTTAGAGAAGAGTAGCCCTAGCCGACCTTGGTATGAGTATAATTCTGAATTTGACAATTGTCTTTTCAGAATCTTAGGCTCGTTTTAGACCTCGGCCTGTAAAATTAAAAAGGTCAACTATTGATTGGCAAATGTGATCAAGGTTTAACCCTAACCCATCATTCTCAAGGTGATGGCTTGTGCTAGCCAAAACTTGAAAAATCTTACTCTAATACAAAGTGTAGGAACTGGCAAAGAGTGGTAACCTTGGACCAGCAAGCATGTGGGACTAAAAGGACAACCGTTGTGCTGAAAAACGGTTGTTAAAAACCACATGATGGCGAGTAATTATTGTTAGAGCTCGGGCAAGTCAGTCCTCTCACAAGCAACACCTTTTAGCCATGGAGACTAAGACTGCTAGTACAGTCTATCAGCTCACACAAGAGAGGATATATGTCCAGTAATGTGGCTACCTACTGACAAATGCTCTCATGGCACACTCCTAGTGGTCATATAGTCCATAGTCCCATGGAGAATATGTTGACCTGATGTATCCCTTAGAGCAACAACGTCTAAGGAGTGGAAGAAAGACGGAGAGACCTATAGGCTGTTGGTCAATATCATCTCCAATTCGCATCTCTAGTTTATGAGTGAAACGGCAATGGCACACAAGGGTTGGGATTCATTATCCAAGAAGTGTGAGAGTAAGGATCAAGCCTTTGTTATGCTTTAGGAGGAGAACATCAAGGCTATGAGGATACAGAGTGGTGAGGTAATAAGGTGTTTGGAAAGGAGCCATCCGGCTCAGTTTCAGGTCCACAGGAGCAAGTTCCAAGAAACTTCCAGATTCCTGATGCGATCGTCCATCCAACTTTACCATTGGAAAGATCAGGTGAAAAAATGTGTACGGTCGAAGTTTGAGGTCGATCGAATAGTCGGATTGGGAGATAAGATTTTTTTATGTTTTCGAGGTCATCGACCGCCGATATCCGGGTCACCATGGGCGATGGCTCCATGCCTTAGCCTGAGAAAAGAAAAAGGCAAGAGGTCCAGGGTCGAGACCTGATGGGAGAAATGTCCCAAAAGGTCCTTGGGCTTAGGATTGCCTTGTCAGAGTATGCTGATTAGGATAAAGGTACCTTTCCTTACTTTTTAGGTGAGGTGAGATCCTTGTGTGCTAGCCATGGACACATGGCGACTCTCCATGGGATTGTGGGTTATGTGACCACTAGGAGTGTGCCATGAGAGCATTTTCCAGCTCTCTAGGTCATGTGTGAGTGGTCAGCCTGATTGCTAGGCTGATTTCCTCCCTTGTGTGAGATTATGGACTGTAGTGTGTGAGCCTTAGCCTCCATGGCTAAGTGGTGTGGCTTGTGAGAGGGCTGACTTGCCCAAGCTCTAGCCCTATGTGTACTCCATCATTTTGAGTAATTGAATAACCATTCTTCAGCACAAGTGATGTCCTTCCAATCTAACATGCTCGCTGCACCAAGGCTCCCTCTCTCCTCCAGTTCCAACATTTGGTATCAGAGCCAAGTTCTGCCACTTTCAGCCAGCACAGGCCGTCACTTTGAGAGTGATGGGCTGGGGTCAAAACTTAACCAAATTTGAGAATCCACAACAGGATCCTCAAGTGCAAAAGACGAGGTTTCCAACGAGACCAAAAGCACAAAGATCCAACCGTCGGATTGAGAGTTATACTCAAAACGAGGTTGGCCAGGGCTACACTCTTCTCTATGAGTAAGACCGTTGTCTTGTGATGACCATAACTCTCTCCTTTCTTTGTCAAATGTTAAAATTGGCCCTTGCAAATTGTAGTATTTTTCCTAAGCTTTCTATTGGTGCAAAAATATTTGCATCCCATGGATTCGTTTGGGAGATATACCGTTTACAAGCTGGCTGGTCTGAGTTGGAGTAGGAGCAGAAGCATACCCCGTTTTCAAGAGGGCATATCTTTAAAAATCCCCTATTGATGACCCTGTTTTATGGATTGATCTGAAAGGTTTTGAGCTGAACGTTCCAGTAGTGGGCTTTGTTTTTCAAAATCCCCAGTCTTCTGGCATCCGAAGTCCATTTTCTGTCAGACATATTTATGGCAGAAGCAGTAGCAGAAGCAGGGGTAGCGCCGCCATCCAAGGGCAGCGCTGAGCATCACCAAGGCTCAAAATGGCAGCAGCTGGCGTTGTGACAGTACCCCAGCCTTTGGAGAGGCTGTAGGGACGCGCCAAGTTCACGTTTTGGAAGATCCGTACCCGCCTCCTTTTGGAGGAGAGGGGCTTGTGGGAGGTGGTGAGCGGTGACGAGCCGGCTCCAGTTCCACAGGCAAAAGGCATCACCGCACCGCAGGTGGTGGCGGGGAGGACTCCGCAAAAGGGTGTAGCTGATGCGGGTTCTTCTGCAGCTGTACCAGCGGAATGGGACGAGTGGAAGAAGAAGGACAGGCAGGCCTACAGGTTGCTTGTCAATACCATGTCCAACCCGCATGTTCAGTAGGTCAGTAACAAGGCTACTGCAAAGGAGGGGTGCGACACGTTGTGCAAGAAGTATGAGAGCAAGGATCCTGCATTCCTCATGCTTTTGGAGGAAAAGATGATGGCGCTGAAAATGCAGGGTGGTGAAGGGATGGAAGCATACCTGGACAGGACAAAGGAGCTGGCAAAGTAGCTGAGAGCGGTCGGCAATCCTATGGAAGAGACGCGCTTCATCCTCCTCTTGCTGAGGGGACTTCCAACCAGCTACGACACGGTGCGAGAGACGCTGGAGTGCCAGCCAACTCTCGACCTCGAGTTCATTTACACATACCTGATGCAGGTGGAATTGCGTCGCAATACAACAAAGTGCAATGAAGGCGGCAGCAATGAAGCATTTTTTGTGGCCAGAAGCTTAAGTAACTAGCAGCAGCAGCAACAGTCTTGGCAGCAGAGAGGCAGAAAGAAAAGCAAATGCCACTACTGCTTGAAAGAAGGATACTAAAAAAAGGAGTGTATCAAGCACAAGAGGGACCAGAAGGAGCAGCAGCAGTAGCAGTCATCGCAGTAGCAGCAGGAAAAGCAGCAGCAGCAGCAGTTGCAGTCACAGTAGCGTCAGTAGCAGCATCAGCAACAGCAGCAAAACCAGGCTGTGTGGGCCACTTTGGCAACACGAATATGGCCAAGGAGGTACGGGACCGTCTCTTCATGGCGAAATCTGACATGTCGCAGATGGAGAAGGCGGATCTCGCATGGTACAAGGACTCAGAGTGTACCAAAAGCCTCACACATCACAAGGAGTGGTTGAAACAGCTGTTGTCCATCCCTCCCCGTCCTATCGCTATGGGTGTATGCTGAGGGGATTGGGATTGTGGAGATGTGGTTGGAGACCCGACGTGGCATTGAAGTGGGAGTGTTCCATGGCATGTTGTATGTACCTGATGCTGCATTCACCTTCCTCTCCGTCTCCTCTCTTACAAACACAGGACTGCGCTTCGTTTTTTATGATGACTATGGCTACATCCTCAACAAGGATACAAGAGAGGAGTTGGCCAGGTCGGTGAAGGAGGGCGATATGTACCGCCTGCTGGGGGTGACCAAGATCCCGTGTGAGCAGAATCTTGCAGCAGTAGTGCAAGTGACAGATGGCAAGATCTAGCATGCGCGTACGGCCACATCGGCATGTGCGCCTTGCAGCAGCTTCAAGGAAAGCAGATGGTGCGTGACCTGCCTACCATCTCTCATTTTGAGCAGCAGTTGTGCAAGGGCTGTTTGGAGGGGAAGCAGCACCGAGATGCATTCTTTGGAGCAGGGCAGCGTGTGAAGGAGGTGCTGGAGCTGGTCCACACGGACTTGTGCGGACCGATGCAGATCCAGAGCTTTATAGGCTCTAGGTATTTCCTGACCTTCATTGATGATTTCAGCCACTATACTGTTGTGTACTTCCTTCCTTCCAAGGACATGTGCTTTGACAGGCTCAAGGTGTTCAAGGCCATGGTGGAGAACTAGACTAGGAAGAAGATCAAGGTGCTACGCATGGATTGCGGTGGAGAGTACTTGAGCAAGGAGTTCCAAGACTATCCCGCAGCATCTGGCATCAAGGCGCAACGTACCGCGCCGTACTTGCCGCAGC
The DNA here is from genome assembly GCA_023375785.1 of Penium margaritaceum. NCBI lineage: Eukaryota > Viridiplantae > Streptophyta > Zygnematophyceae > Desmidiales > Peniaceae > Penium > Penium margaritaceum. The sequence goes on along the minus strand of SZWC01021272.1, from coordinate 29,500 downwards.
AGAACGGTGTAGGAAAACGCGCCAACCGTACCATTGTGGAGTCGACGCGCTCCATGCTGCACGCGGCTCAGCTGACCTAGAACTTCTAGGCTTAAGTCGTGAGCACTACGGTCTACATCAAGAACCGTAGTCCAATTAAGGCGTTGAAGCAAATGACGCCGTACGAGGCGTGGTTTGGCAAGAAACGAAGCGTGGGTCATCTCCGAGCATTTGGCAGCCTAGTTCACATACACATGCACAAAGAGAAGCGGCAGAAATGAGACGCAAAGAGTGCGCAGATGCTGATGATTGGCTACGATGTGGCAAGTAAGGCCTATCGCCTCTACGAGAGGGATACAGGCCACGTCATCATCTCTAGGGATGTCGTCTTCAACAAAAGCAACGTCAGCAGTACCAGCATTGTCTGAGAAGTAGCAACAGAACCAGGAGCTAACGAGACAGTGGGAGCAGAAATCCTTCCTGACCCAGTCTCTCCCGATCCTTCCTCTACTGTGACAGTGGGAGAATCACTCTACTCTCCCATGTCTGATTCAGCAGATACAGCAGCCTCATCCGTAGAAGTAGAGGAGGGAGATGTGGCACCACCACCAGCAGCAGTTTTGCCAGCACCACGGCGCCAGCGGCCCGCTAACGCTCCAGTACCAGGTCGAAGGTACCCTCTTAGGGTGCGTTACAAGCCTAGTGAGCGTGGCTATTTTTGGATGCTGTAGGAACCAAAACAGATGAACGTCGCAGTTGAAGCAGATTCGGATGAGCCAACGTCATACAAGGAGGCCATGGCTGCATCGGATGCAGCAGATTGGGCGTAAGCCATGCAGCACGAGATACAGTCACAGCTGGACAACTGCATATGGGAGCTGACTGAGCGTCCACCTGGATGTAAGGTGATCAAGTGTAAGTGGGTCTTCAAGAACAAGCGGGGAGCAGATGGTAACTTGGAAAAGTACAAGGCGAAGCTGGTCGCCAAGGGCTAGTCGCAGCAGGAGGGCATCGACTACACGGAAACGTTTGTCCCTGTTTCAAAGTTTGCCTCTGTACGCACGCTCCTCTTATGCAGCAACTGAGGACTTCGAGGTTCACCATATGGATGTCAAGATGGTATTCTTGAATGGTGACTTGGAGGAGATCTACATGGAGCAGCCGGAATGTTCGTCATGGATGGCCAGGAGTACCTGGTTTGTAAGCTGCAGAAGTCGTTGTACGGCCTCAAGCAAGCGTCGCATGCTTGGAACCAGAAGTTGGATGTGGCGTTGCAGTGCATGGGGTTTGAGCGCAGCCAAGCGGCAAAAGTACCAAAGCGCCGTCAGCAGTCTCATGTACCTGATGGTGGCAACCAGGCCTGACGTCGCAGAGGCTATGAGCGCTTTGAGCCAGCACATGGCTAATCCCGGACCTGAGCACCAGAAGGCAGTGATGCGGATAATCTGCTACCTTGCTGGAACCATCAACGTTGGCATCATGTACAACGGTAACGACAACAGCATCACCGGCTACACAAATGAAGATTGGGCTTCAAATCCTGAGACCCGCAAGTCCATCTCTGGACATGTATTTCTCATGAATGGAGGTGCCATCAGCTGGTGCAGCAAGCGACAGGTGGTCGTGGCCACCTTGAGTACAGAAGCTGAGGACGTCTCCCTCAGTTTTGGAGCCAAGGAAACAGTTTGGCTCCAGCGTCTCATGGTAGAGATGAGTGGGAGTGTAGCAGTCCCAGTTCCTGTGCATATCGACAACCAGAGCGCTATCGCACTCGCCAAGAATCCTGAGCACCATGTACATACTAAGCACATTGACATCGCATATCACTTTATCAGGCACATGGTGGACGAGGGAGCTATCAAGCTGGAGTTTACTCCAACCAGCAGGCAGATTGTTGATTTCTGCACCAAGCCAGTGACCCGTGAGAAGCAGCAGTTCTGCATGAAGGCATGTGGATTCAGCCCACTCTGACTGCGGCAAAGTGGGAGATTGTTGGGAAAGGAGCCATCCGGCTCAGTTTCACATCCAAAGAAGTAAGTTTTTCAAAACTTCTAGATGCTTGCTCCGATAGTCAATCCGACTTTACCATTGGAAAGATCAGGTGGCAAAATGTCTACGATTCAAGTTTGAGGTCGATCCAATGATCGGATTGGGAGATATGAATTTTCGAAGTTTTCGGGGTCATCGACCGCTGATATCCGGGTGACCATGGGCGGTGGCTCCATGCCTTAGCGTGAGAAAAGAAAAAGGCAAGAGGTCCAGGGTCAAGACCTGATGGGAGAAACATCCAAAAAGGTCCTTGGTCTTAGGATTACCTTGTCAGAGTGTGCTGACTAGAATAAAGGTACCTTTCCTTACTTTTTAGGTGAGATGAGATCCCTGCGTGCTAGTCATGGACACATGGCAATTCTCCATGGGATTGTGGGTTATTTGACCACTAAGAGTATGCAATGAGAGCGTTTTCTAGCTCTCTAGGTCATGTGTGAGTGGTCAGCCTGATTGCTAGGCTGATTTCCTCCCTTGTGTGAGATTATGGGCTCTAGGGTGTGAACCTTAGCCTCCATGGCTAAGAGGTGTGGCTTGTGATAGGGCTGACTTGCCCAAGCTCTAGCTCTATATGTACTCCATCATTTGAGTAATTGGACAACCATTCTTTAGCACAAGTGATGCCCTTCCAATCACACATGCTCGCTACTCCAAGGCTCCCTCTCTCCTCCAATTCCGACATAAGGATGTATCTACATAGGGCCGAGGATCTTGCTAAGAAGCTGAAAGTACCCAAGAATCGTGTTGTGGAAACTCGCTTCATTGTCTTCTTACCAAGGGATCTCTCCTCAAGCTACAATATGATGCGGGAGACGCCAGAGTACCTGTCTACTCTCTACCTTGATTTCATTTGCACTCGCCTGGTAGAGATTGTTGGAACTAGATGTGAGAGGGATCCTTGGAGCTGCGAGTATGTATTACAGAAAGAGTTGTGAAAGAGCAGCGAGCTATAGGTGATGCCATTTTTGATGGTTCCGGCAAGGTAGTGAAAGATTCGCTTTATGTCCTTCTGCTGCTCAGGTCTGTGATTAGCCATGTGCTGGCTCATACTGCTAACAGGCTTTACGATATCCAACATGGTTGCCACCATCAGGTATATGGGACTGTGGATACTGCTTTGGTACTTTGTCACTTAGCCGAATCCGCTTCTCTACTAAACCTTACGAAGTATTACCCTGTCTTGAGCGGCGTGCTGATGGATTTGGCCTCTGCCATGCCAAATCGTCGCAAGACATCGTTGATGTAGCGACTCTGGTATGGCAAGAGAGAGCGTGATTTGTGATCACGCGTGATCTCGATGCTGAGGAAGTAGGCCGCCTCCTCCAAGATCAGACATCTTGAAGCGATCTTGCCTGGCTTCCTTGAACTCCTACAATACTGATATGCTTTTGCAAAGGAGGAGTATGTCATCTACATAGACAATGATCATTAGGATCTGATACCCATGCTGCGAGCGATAGGCACTGTACTCACACCCGTTGCACTTGAACCCTATGTACTATAGCGTTGCATCCAACTTTTGGTTCCAAGCATACGACGCTTGTTTGAGGCTGTATAGTGACTTTTGTAGCTTACAAACCAGGTGCTCTTGGCCATCCATTCCGTCCTGACATCCATATGGTGAATCTCAAACTCCTCCACTGCTGCATAAGAGAGGATTGTACACACAGAGGTAAATTTTGCAATGGGGACAAAGGTTTTTATGCAGTCAATGTGCTCCTTCTGCGAAAAGTCCTTGACGACCAACCTCGCCTTGTGTTTTTCCAGGTTGCCGTCCGTTCCCCATGTCTTCTTGAACACGCACTTGCACTTCATCACCATGCGTCCAGGTGGACGCTTTAGTCAGTTCCCACGTGACATTGTCTAGCTACGATTATAGTTCATACTATACAGCTTGCGCCTAATGTACTGCATCCTTGAATGATGTTGGTACACTTAAATCTGCTACTACGACGTTCATGTGTTTCGGTTCATGCAACATCCTAAAATGGCCACGCTCACCACGCTTGTAGAGCACCCTGAGAGGGTACCTACGACCTGGTGTTGGAGTATTAGGGGGTGGCTTGCGCCGTGCTGCTGGGATAACTACTGATGTTGGTGGTATTGTATCTCCTTCCTCTGCTTCTTCCAATGAGGGTGTTGTATTTGATGCATGAGACATGGGGGAGTTGACTAGTTCTTCCATTGTCACTGTGGAGGAAGGATCTAGAGAGACATGATCAGGAAGACTTTCTGCTCCTACCATTTTGTCAGCTACTAGTTTTGTTGTCTCTGAAAAAATGATGGTACCGATGACGTTAGCTTTGTTGAACACGTCATCCCTCGATATGATGACGTGGCAAGTATCCCTTGTATGGAGACGATAATCGTTGCTGGCCATATCAAAGCCAATCATTAGCATCTACGTGCTCTTCGTGTCCCTTTTTTGCTACTTATCCTTGGACACATGCATGTATGCAAGGCTGTCAAACACTGAAAGATGACCTATGTTGGGCTTCTTCTTGAATCACACCTTGTACTGCGTCATCTGCTCCAACTCTTTAGTTGGACTATAGGTTTTTATGTACAACGTAGTTTTTAGTGCTTCGGCCCAAAAGTCGTATGTGAACTAAGTCACGTGTTGCAAGGAGCGCGCAGACTCAACGATGATGCGGTTCGTGCATTGTACAACACCGTTCTGCTGCGGCGAGTACGGCGTAGTATGATGCGCCTTTATGCCAAGTACTACAAGGTAGTCCTGGAAGTCCTTGCTCTGGATTCTCCACCATGGTCTATGCGTAACATCTTGGTTTTCTTACAAGTTTGGTTCTCCACCATTGCCTTGAAGTCCGTGAACATGTTAAAGCACTGGTCCTTGGAAGAAAGGAAGTAGAAAGTAATGGAGTATGTAAAATCATCATCAAAGATAAGAAAACACCTTGAGTCTCCAAAGTGTTGGGTGTATTTGGGTCTACACAAGTCCGGTAGCCCTGTTCTACAACCTCATTTCCACATTCTCTTGCTCCAAATAACGCCTTGCAATGCTGCTTTGCCTCCAAACAGCCGATGCATAACTACTGCTCAAATTTCAAGATGGTGGGTAAGTCATGTACCATCTGCTTTGCTTGAAGCCACTAGACGGCACACATGCCAATGTGGCCATAGCGCACATGCCATATCTCACCATCTATTACCTACATCACTACTACAAGACTCTGCTCACGCGAGATCTTTATTACCCCGAGCAGGCGGTACATGTCGCCCTCCTTTACTGACCTGGCCAAATCCTCTCTAGTATCCTTATTGAGGATGTAGCCATAGTCATCATCAAAGACGACGTGCACTCTTAAGTTGGTGAGAGAGGAGGCTGAGAGGAGGTTTAATGTAGCTTCAAGTACAAATTGCATGCCATGGAAGATTCCTATTCCAATGCCACGCAAGGTCTCCTACCACATCTCCACCATCCTTATACCCTCAGCATACACCAACCAATCATCACCCACAGTAATAGGGCGAGGAGGGATTCACAGCAGCTACAAGAACCACTCCTTGTGGTGGTCAGACTTTTACTACAGCCTGAGTTCTTGAACCATGCAAGGTCTGCCTTCTCGACCTGCAACATGTGAGACGTCACCATGAAGAGGTTGTTGCGTACCTCCTTGGCCATATTCATATTGCCAAAGTGGTGGACTCCAGCTTGGTTCTGCTGCTGCTACTGATGCTTGTCTGACTGCTACAAACGTTGATGTGGAGACTATCGGTTTTTCTACTGTTGGTACTCCTTGTGGTTCTTGTTGAACTTAAAGTACTCTTCTTTGTAGTACCCCTCTTTGTGGTCATAGTTGCACTTGCCTTTCTTCTTACCTCTCTACTGTCCAGACTACTGCTGTTGCTGCTCGTGTGAGCTCGTAGCCACAAAAGTGACTTTGAAAATCTTGCTGTCTATATGCTTTCTTGCAATGCGATGCCATTCCACCTGTACCTGATGTGTACAGATGAAGTCAAAGTCAAGATTTTGCTGACACTCCAGTGTCTCTCGCACCGTGTTGTAGCTGGTTAGAAGTTCCCTCATCAAGAGGAGGATGAAGCACATCTCTTCCACACGATTGACGGCCGCTCTCAGGTACTTGGCCAGCTCCTTTGCCATGTCGACGTAGCTACCATCGCTTCACCACACTGTATTTTTAACGCCATCATCAGTTCCTCCAAGAGCATGTGGAAGGTAGGATCCTTGCTCCTTGTGTCACATCCCTCCTTTGTAGAAGCCTTGTCACTCATGTATTGGAGATGGTATTGACAAGCAACCTATAAGCCTGGCTGTCCTTCTTCCACTCCTCATACGCCACTAGTGCAGTTACAGATGAACCTCCACCGGCTCCACCCTTCTACGGCGTCATCTCCACCACCAATTCTGCTCCGAGATATGTGTTGCTTTTGGATTTGGAGCTGACTTGTTGCCGCTCATTACCTCCCATAAGCTCCTCTCCACAAAAGGAGGCACATACGGATCTTCCAAAACGTGAAATTGATGCATCTCTTCGACCTTATCAAAGGCTGGACTGTTATCACAACTCCTACTACCATTTTAAGATTGAGTGATGCTCGGCGCTTCCCTTGGATCGCGGCGCTACCCCTGCTTCTACTATACTTCTTCTAAAAATCTATCTAGTAGAAAATGAACGATAGATGACAATAAACTGGGAATGTGGAAAAAGTGAGCCGCTCACTAGAAAATTCAGCTAGAAACCTTTTAGATCGACTCGTGAAACATGGTCATCACTAGGGCATTTTGACACATATCTCCTCTTGAAAATACTGTATACTTCTATCCCTACTCCAATGCAGATCAGCCAGCTAGTTAATGGCATTTCCCCAAAATGAATTAATGGAATGCAAATATTTTTTAAGTTAAAATCTTAGGTAAAATACTACAAGTCGCATGTGCTTACTTTTAAATTTGACAAAGAAACGAGAGAGTTATGCTCATCACAACGCGAGAGTCTTTGTCATAGAAAAGATTATAGATTTGGTCAAGGTTTGATCCTAACTCGTCAGTGTCAAAGTGACTCCCGATGCCGACTGAAACTGGCAGAACTTGGCTATGATAACAAATGCTAGAACTGGACAAGAGAGGGAGCCTTGGAGCAGCGAGCATTTGTGGCTGAAACGACATTAGTTGTGTTGAAAAATCGTTATAAAATCACTCAAAATGATGGAGAACATATAGAACTAGAGCTTAAGCTAGTCAGTCCTCTCACATGTCACACCACTTAGCCATGGAAGCTAATAATTACACACTAGAGTTTAGAATCTCATACAAGAGAGAAAATAAGCCTAGCAATCAGGCTGACCAGTCAGGCACCACTTAGAAAGCGAGAGAATGCTCTCATCGCTTATTTGTAGTGGTCAGATAATCCAAAATCTTATGGAGAATTGTCATCTGTCCATGGCTAGCACACAAGGATCTTATCTCATCTAAAACGTAATGAGAGGTACCTTTATCCTAGTCAACACTATGAGAAGACAATCGTAAGACCAAGGATCCTTTTGGATATTTCTCCCATCATGACTTGACGCTGGACCTATTGCCTTTTTCTTTTCTCAGGCTAAGGCATGGAGCCGTTATCCATGATCACCTAGCCATTGGTAGTCAATGAGCCCAGAAACTTCAAAAATACACATCTCCTGATCCGACTATTTGATCGACCTGAAACATGGAGTATACACAACTTGTTCAATGATCTTTGGAGTGAAAAAGCCAGATTGATGATCAGAGCTGGTATATGTAGTTTTCTGGGACTTGCTCTTGTGGACCTAAAACTGAGCCGGATGGCCATATTCCTAAACAAGTGGAGCTATGCCAGAATGCAGTCAAGCGGGACGAAAGCAGCTTTTGTGGCCTTGGGTAATTACAATTAGTAGTAGTAGTAGTCACGGTAGTTGAGAACCAAGGAGAAAAGCAAGTACCACTACTTCTAGAAACAGGTGCAATACAAGAAAGAGAACTTCATGTTTTAGAGGGAACACAAGGAGCAATAGTAGTAACAACAAAAGCAACACTCTCCACTATACGTACAATAGTATCCACAACAGTAGCAGTAGTATCTGTCAAACCAACGTCAACAGTAGTAATAGAAGAACCTGGCTGAAGTGGGCCACTTTGGCAACATAAACGTGTGGAGGGAGGTACATGACTGCCTCTTCATGGAGAAGTCCAACATGTTGCAGGTGGAGAAGGTAGACATGGCATGGTATAAGGACTTAGGGTGCACCAAGAATTTCATGCATCAAAGGAGTAGTTCACATAGCAGCTATCCATCCCTTCTATCCCATTGCTTTGAATGATGATTGCATGGTGTATGGTGAGGAAATTGGAGTTATCCACATGTGACTAGAGATCCGGCGTGGCAAAGAAGTTGGAGTGTTCCACAATGTGTTGTATTTACCTGATGTTGTATTCAATCTCTTCTTGATCTCCTCTCTTACCAACAGAGGACTGCGTATCATATTCAACAATGGCATTGGCTACATCTTGAATAAAGATACGAGAGAAGAGTTTTCCAGATCAGTGACGCAGGGCGACATGTACCTGTTGACCTCATGTACCTTGTCCACTGCTGATATTTGGATAAGTACAGGACGGACTAGGCATGCACTGCTCGCTTGGAATAAGTCCTCTTCGTCTGGTACAGATGGACAAGACATCTAGTGCTCCTTTGGAGCAAGTCCTCGTGGTCTAAACTGGATGATATAGCCAGCAAACTCTACCTAAGACAACTCCTTGAGGCTTAGATATTCCAAAGTTATTCTATGGATTCAGAGGTCACTAGGTCAAATCCCAGCCTAGTGACTAATCTTCTTTGTCACCAAAAGGGGGACAAGAAGGTTTTAAGAGACATCTTAGAACATTCCAAGGTCCTTTGTGGAGGCTGGTGTCATTTGATAGTCATGGGGATTGTCCTTCATGCCCATTGCATGCAGGCAGTGGGGATGATGCAATCCTGATTACCTCCCAAGTGGCACATCCAATGAGCCAATACGTGCCTAGGCTAGAGGTTAGCTGTAGGATTTTAAGATCCTGTCAATTGCTTGTCATTGATTACAATTCTTACCTTTAAGAATCCTCGCAAAGTTCTTCACCAAAGGTAGACTCTTAAGAAGCATCACTTGGTCTAAGCCGCAAGAGTTAGTTCCTTGTGCCAAAGTGACAAGGTACTAAGCACACAGTACAAGGAAGTGATTCATATGAGGTTTCCAACATGGAAGCATGGTTCCTATGGTGACCTCTCCTCCTAGTTGCAATACTAGGAGTGGATGGAAAGTGCCATTGTGTCGGCGTTGTTTTCTAGTCCATTACCTCAGGCTGGTTAAGAATGGGTTATGGGCTCACACAGACTACTTGTAAGATAAGCTTTTACACTCTTTCTTGCCCATTCTGTCTTGTAGTGCGCATCAGCTCCATGACCTCTACCTGCTCTTTGTGTTCCATTGACTTCGACGGTGGGTTGAGGGCCAGGGAACAAGGGTCAAGGATAATCTTTGCCCTTTGAGGTACAACCCTTGGGTCCTCACCACGATAACCTCTGCCTTGGAGGGACGACCCTTGGTTCACTAGAGTACATTCTTCTCAGGTGATCAATGGCAAAAGGGTAACCAACAGATCTGTACCTTCTAAAGCAGTTAGAGACAACAGCCTATATCAGCCTACATCAATCTCAACAAAGAAGAGAATCAAAGAAGCAGAGAAGTAATATGACAACACCTATGATACTTAATCTAACGGATGTCAACGGTAGGATGTCAAAGTTTCTGGAGATAGATTTTCCCTTTTTGTAATGGCAATTTGAGATTGTCATGACTGTGTGTTGCTGTTTAAAAACATTTCTTGGAGAAGAGGTTGAACTCCGAAACCAGAATCTTGATATGAAATGTGGTGTGTCAAAAATGACATGGCACTTGCGATTCTCATGACATCACTGCATGAGTCACAACATGTCCAACTCCAAGGAATCACACATGTATCAAAGGCTTATGAGAAGCATGCACATGTATACCAAGAAACAACCCTTACCCGAGGTGGACTTTCTGTCATTGATTGTTCCTCCTAACTTGGCGTCTGTGTAGCATACGAGCTGAAGCATATCAAATCCTTCTCAGCTTCCAAACAGGAGTCCCTTGAGTCGGGTCTTCTGTAGATAGCGCATGATGCGCTTGATTGCTTGCCAGTTTGGTGCCCCTCGATTGGCCACAAACCTGTTCACTTGTCCCACAACATAGCAAATGGCATTGCATGTTCCTGTTGGAAATGGAGGAGAGAGGGAGCCTTGGAGCAGCGAGCATGTGTGATTGGAAGGGCATCACTTGTGCTGAAGAATGGTTGTTCAATCACTCAAAATGATGGAGTACATATAGAGCTAGAGCTTGGGCAAGTTAGCCCTCTCACAAGCCACACCACTTAGCCATGGAGGCTAAGGCTCACACACTAGAATCCATAATCTCACACAAGGGAGGAAATCAGCCTAGCAATCAGGCTGACCACTCACACGACCTAGAGAGCTAGAGAATGCTCTCATGGCACACTCCTAGTGGTCACATAACCCACAAACCCATGGAGAATTGCCATGTGTCCATGGCTAGCACACAAGGATCTCACCTCACCTAAAAAGTAAGGAGAGGTACCTTTACCCTAGTCAGCACACTCTGACAAGGCAATCCTAAGACCAAGGATCTTTTTGGATATTTCTCCCATCAGGTCTTGATCCTGGACCTCTTGCCTTTTTCTTTTCTCAGGCTAAGGCATGGAGCCATCACCCATGCCCACCCANACATCGACGGTCCATGACCCCCGAAACTTCGAAAATTCATATCTCCCAATCCGACCGTTGGATCGGCCTCAAACTTGGACCGTAGACATTTTGCCACATGATCTTTCCAATGGTGAAGTCGGATTGGCGATCGGAGCAGGTATCTGGTACTTTCCTGGAACTTGCTCCTGTGGACCTGAAATTGAGCCGGATGGCTCCCTTTCCAACAATCTCCCACTTTGCCGCAGTCAGAGTAGGCTGAGTCCACATGCCTTCATGCAGAACTGCTGCTTCTCACGGGTCACTGGCTTGGTGTAGAAATCAGCAACCTGCTTGCTCGTTGGAGTAAACTCCAGCTTGATAGCACCCTCCTGCACCATGTGCCTGATGAAGTGATATGCGATGTCAATGTGCTTGGTGCGTGCATGGTGCTCAGGATTCTTGGCGAGTGCGATTGCGCTCTGGTTGTCGACGCGCACAGGAACTGGAACTGCTGCACTCCCACTCATCTCTGCCATGAGACGTTGGAGCCAAACTGCTTCCTTGGCTCCAAAGCTGAGAGATACGTACTCAGCTTCTGTACTCGAGGTGGCCACGACCACCTGCCGCTTGCTGCACCAGCTGATGGCTCCACCATTCATGAGGAACACATGTCCAGAGATGGACTTGCGGTCCTCAGGGTTTGAAGCCCAATCTGCGTCTGTGTAGCCGATGATACTGTTGTCATTGCCGTTATAGGTGATGCCAATGTTGATGGTTCCAGCAAGGTAGCGGAAGATCCGCTTCACTGCCTTTTGGTGCTCCGGTCCGGGATTAGCCATGAGCTGGCTCACAGCGCTCACAGCCTGTGCGAGGTCCGGCCTGGTTACCACCATCAGGTACATGAGACTGCCGACGGCGCTCTGGTACTTCTGTCGCTCAGCTGCATTTGCTTCTCCATTGAAGCTCACGAGGTACTGCCGCGTCTCCAGCGGCGTGCCGATGGGTTTTGCATTTGCCATGCCGAACCGCTGCAAAACATCCTTGATGTAACGGCTCTGCTGCAGCGAGAGAGAGCGTGACTTGCGGTCACGCACGATCTGGATACCGAGGAAGTATGATGCCTCCCCGAGATCAGACATCTGGAAGCGCTCCTGCATGGCTTCCTTGAACTCCTGCAGTGCAGACATGCTGTTTGAAAAGAGGAGCATGTCATCCACATAGACAATGATGATGAGGATCTCATGCTCATGCTGCCAGCGATACACGCTGTAGTNGGCCATCCATGACGAACCCCTCCGGCTGCTCCATGTAGATCTCCTCCTCCAAGTCACCATTCAAGAATGCCGTCTTGACATCCATGTGGTGAACCTCGAAGTCCTCAGCTGCTGCATAAGAGAGGAGCGTGCGCACAGAGGCAAACTTTGCAACGGGGGCAAAAGTTTCTGTGTAGTCGATGCCCTCCTGCTGCGAGTAGCCCTTGGCGACCAGCCTCGCCTTGTACTTTTCCAGGTTACCATCTGCTCCCCGCTTCTTCTTGAAGACCCACTTGCACTTGATCACTTTACGTCCAGGTGCACGCTCAGTCAGCTCCCACGTGCCGTTGTCCAGCTGCGACTGTATCTCTTGCTGTACGGCTTGCGCCCAATCTGCTACATCCGGTGCAGCCATGGCCTCCTTGTATGACGTTGGCTCATCTGAATCTACTGCACTTGCAACGTTCATCTGTTCTGGTTTCTGCAGCATCCAGAAATGGCCGCGCTCACCAGGCTTGTAACGCACCCTAAGAGGGTACCTCCGACCTGGAGCTGGAGCGTTAGCAGGCGGCTGACGCGGTGCGGCTGGCACAACTGCTTCTGCTGGTGGTGCTACATCTCCCTCCTCTGCTTCTGCCGATGAAGCTGCTGTATCTGCTGCATCAGACATGGGAGAGTAGAGTGATTCTCCCACTGTCACAGTAGAGGAAGGATCGGGAGAAACTGGGTCAGGAAGAATTTCTGCTCCCACTGTCTCGTCAGCTGCTGTTTCTGTTGCCTCTTCACACACAATGTTGGTGCCGATGACGTTGCTCTCATTGAAGACGACATCCCTGGAGATGATGACGTGGCCTGTATCCCTCTCGTAGAGGCGATACGCCTTGCTTGCCACGTCGTAGCCAATCATCAGCATCTGCGCACTCTTCGCGTCCCACTTTTGCCGCTTCTCCTTTGGCACGTGCATGTGCGCCAAGCTGCCAAACGCGCGAAGATGACCCACGCTCGGCTTCTTGCCGAACCACGCCTCGTACGGCGTCATCTGCTCCAGCGCCTTAGTTGGACTACGGTTCTTGATGTAGACCGCAGTGCTCACAGCTTCAGCCCAGAAGTCGTAGG
>SZWC01021272.1:2064-13848 GCA_023375785.1 Penium margaritaceum | reverse complement strand
GCTGCGGTGATGCCTTTTGCCTGTGGAACTGGAGCCGGCTCGTCGCCGCTCACCACCTCCCACAAGCCCCTCTCCTCCAAAAGGAGGCGGGTACGGATCTTCCAAAACGTGAAGTTGGCGCGTCCCTCCAGCCTCTCCAAAGGCTGGGCTGCTGTCACAACGCCAGCTGCTGCCATTTTGAACCTTGGTGATGCTCAGCGCTGCCCTTGGATGGCGGCGCTACCCCTGCTTCTGCTGCTGCTTCTGCCAGAAATCTGTCTGACAGAAAATGGACTGTAGATGCCAGAAGACTGGGAATTTTTAAAAACTGAGCCCACCACTGGAAAATTCAGCTCAAAACCTTTCAGATCGACCCATAAAACAGGGTCATCAATAGGGGATTTCAAAAGATATGTCCTCTTGAAAACAGGGTATGCTTCTGCTCCTACTCCAACTCAGGCCAGCCAGCTTGTAAACGGCGTTTCTCCCAAACGAATCGATGGAATGCAAATATTTTTGCACCAATGGAAAGCTTAGGAAAAATACTACAATTNTCCATAATCTCACACAAGGGAGGAAATCAGCCTAGCAATCAGGCTGACCACTCACACACGACCTAGAGAGCTAGAGAATGCTCTCATGGCACACTCCTAGTGGTCACATAACCCACAAACCCATGGAGAATCGCCATGTGTCCATGGCTAGCACACAAGGATCTCACCTCACCTAAAAAGTAAGGAGAGGTACCTTTATCCTAGTCAGCATACTCTGACAAGGCAATCCTAAGACCAAGGACCTTTTTGGATATTTCTCCCATCAGGTCTTGACCCTGGACCTCTTGCCTTTTTCTTTTCTCAGGCTAAGGCATGGAGCCATCACCCATGCCCACCCACACATCGACGGTCCATGACCCCCGAAACTTTGAAAATTCATATCTCCCAATCCGACCGTTGGATCGGCCTCAAACTTGGACCGTAGACATTTTGCCACATGATCTTTCCAATGGTGGTGTCGGATTGGCGATCGGAGCAGGCATCTAGTACTTTCCTGGAACTTGCTCCTGTGGACCTGAAATTGAGCCGGATGGCTCCCTTTCCAACAGTTCCTATCATGGCATATGTGACGCTGCCATTAGCACACTAGAAGGGAATGTCCTCCATCTCACATCGTTCTACTTCCGTGCTGGAACTCATGGATGAGAAGAGCTTGATGTCTGTTGTTATGGGTGTACTGATAGACTTGCAGTCCTCCATGATTGTAGCGCTTGAGGACCTCCATGATGTACGTGGTCTGGTTCAGCTCGATGGTCCCTGCTGCTCGAGTGCGGTGGATGGCTATCACAAGGTAGAACTCGAACGGACCCATGTCCTTCATCTTGAACCTTTTGCTGAGACCTGTCTTCAGCTTGTTCAACGGCTCGATCGATGACGAGCAGATGATCAGATCATCCACGTCCAGTGCAACCAGCATCAAGCCTTGATCATCCTCCCGCACATGGTTACAAGGGTCATTTAGGCAGTGCATGAAGGTGAGCTCGGCCATGAAGCCATCCATCTCCTTGTATAACATCCTTGGGGCCTCTTTCAGCCCGTATACTACTTTGACCAGTTTGCAAACCTTGCCTTCTGGAGCTTTCACTCCCTCGGGCACTTCCATTAGAACTTCTTTATGTAGCTTCCCGTAGAGGAAAGCTTTCTCGACATCCATCTGGTGGACCTCCGGATCTTTTGCGACAGCGATGTCCAACATGGATTTGATGAAGGCAAAGGTGACAACAAGCGCGAAGGTCTCCTCATACTCTGAACGTGCATGGTGGAAAAACCCATCCGCGACAACTCTTGATAAGTACAAGTACTTGTCGATAGTTCCATCCTGCTTGAACGTTTTCAAGAGTACCTACTTTCACCCCACCACGTGCGCGTTTGGGAGCCTGTCCACAAGAACCCATGTTCCGTTCTCTTCAATGGATGGGATTTCGCTATCCACTGCCTCTTTCCACTTGGCCGCATCTGTAATTTTTATAGCATCCGTTACGGACACACGCTCTCCTTGAGCCAAACATGACCAGCTGAGTCCGGTCCATTCCGCACTCTTAGCATCGTACTTTGACGGAGGTTAGTTCCGGCATGTATACGCCGGAGTGTTATTGGTTTTCTTTCAATGTTTAGTTGCTTCTGTTTCTCCTGTGCTACTAGTGATTCGTTGCTTGAGGAAGGGCCACCGGCCTTAGAGTTTGACTAAGAGGCCTCAAGCGACCCAGACTTAGTGTTATAGTTCTTCGTTTTGTCAACCTGCACAGCCACTCTGCTTGCAGCACTATCCTTCACAAGCACTATTTGCCAGTTCTCTGGTGGCTGATGACCTGATTCGAGCAACACAACCCACTCTCCTGATTTGGAAGCATGGACAAAGTCCTGCGACTCTCCCTTGCCGAGAGTCATTTCATCAAACTCGACATCTCAGCTCCTGATGAGCTTTCTAGCTGCTTGGTCCCACAGCATGTACGCCTTTTCTGTGGTGCCGTATCTGACCATTACATACTTACGAGCACGTGCATCCCGCTTGCCTCTTCCTTCTCCCGCTTGGACCTTTGTCGAGGCAATACAGCCAAAGACCGTCAAGAATGAGGCATCAGGCTTCTTCCCTTACCAAGCTTCCAGTGGCGTCCTGAGCTGCTTCTCTTGCTGCTTCTTACCATGCCTTCTAAGCGCGGCTACCGGAATGAGATTCACAAGGTAGCAAGCACTTCTTGCAGCTTCAGCCTAGAAGCGAGATGGGAGTTTGGCGTCAAATAGCATGCTTCGTGTCGTGCGGAGGATAGTCTGGTTCATCCGCTCCGCAACGCCATTACTCTGGGGGTGTAAGGCATGGTGGTCTGGTGGTTGATGCTGTGTTGGCTCAACCAGCCTTTGCACGCCTCGTACTCACCACCATTGTCTGTGCATAGTGCCTTGATCTTTTTGCTTGTCTACCGCTCTATCATCACGACAAACTCTTACAACTTCTCCTTTACCTCTCCCTTTTTCTTGAGGAAATAGATCCCCATGTTGCAACTTTGGTCATTGTTTAAGGTCAAGAAATACTTGCTGCCGACGTTCGAAGGGGTGCGGAATAGTCTGTACACATCAGAGTGAATGAGGTCCAAGATTACTGCCGCATGTTGCCCATTACGCTCAAAGGGCTTTCTCTTTGCCTTGCCTTGGAGGCATGGCTCATACTGCTTTTTACACTTTCCCTCATCCTTTCCTTTTCATCCGTGATGACATGAACTACTTGGTGTTGCTTCATAGCTTGCAGTGTGTTGTCGGCCACATGGCAAAACCGTCTGTGCCACAGCTCAGCATTTGTGTCGGTGGAATTGGCCTCCATGGTGATAGCCTGTCGTGTTACACCAAGCTTTGGAGATTGGGCTCTTCAACTGTCGCATATCTCTCATTTGTACCCTTAAGGGATTTGGTTTGCAGCACGTAGAGCCCATCAACTCTTCGGACTTGTGCGACAAGACTCTCCTTGGAATAGGAGATCTTGATGTCCTTGTTCTTGACATTCACAGCCTCCTTCTCCGTGAAGATGACCGTCATGTCGTGGTCCATGATTTTGGAGACTCACAAGAGGTTTACCGCAAAAGACGGCATATAGAGGATGTTTTCCAGCTTCAAGTTTTTTCAGTACCATTTACGTTGATGTTGATCAACTTATCTCCATTGCCTTGCGCATGGACAAGGTTGTCATTGGCACACCTCAAGCGATGTTCAATGTCCCCAATGGAGATGAACTCATCCTTCTCCCTTGAAGACTGGTGGTTCGTGCTTGAGTCGAGGCCGTAAGCTTCTTGCTTGAGCAGTGCTGCTCCCTTGGTTGCTGGCACTCTCTGAGCTATCATGTTTGTCAACTCCCTTTTACTCTTTCCATTTAAATTCCTTTCATATCAACCACCATGATCTCTGTCTTTCTTCTTGGGAGCCCTATAGCCCCATGTCCAATGCCCAGGCTTGTCATATTTATGGCACTTCTCAGGACGCTTTGAACTCTTTCCACCGCCACCATTGCCTTTTCTTCCACCGCCACCGCTTCTGCTAGTGCTTTGACCAGAAGAGGAGTTATTGCCACAACTAAGGCTTTAACCAAGTCTGGACTCGTGAGTCTGTGGTCAGACTCGGATTTCCCAAGCGGGCCACACCCAGGATTTGGACTCAAGAGTCCGAAGCTCGGATTTGCGAGTCCCAGAATCGTGAGTCCATTCAGTTATAATCGTCTTGAGAAAACTCTTGAATCAGAGCTTGGCGGGTTGGGGACTTCGGTACACCACACAAACTTACTTCGGTGTACAAGATCTGGCCATGTTTTTACGAGCTCATTATATAGTATCCTCGCAACATCGTTCCTCACTTGAACACTAACTGAAAGTATTCAAACGTACTCATTTCAACATGATGGTCATTGCTTTTGTCATGGTATTCCATTCAAATGCACACACTTCAATCTAGTAGTCATTGCATTTCTCATGTCTTTCCATTCAAATGCTCATTTTTGAATGTAATGGTCATCGCATTTCACATGTCATTAGAGCACATATGATAGCAAAGCATTCACACAAAAGCTTTAGAATGTACACTAAGCGTTTCACATCATAATACATGCAATGAACACAATGTGGATTAATGAGAGTGAAGGAAGTTGTAAAAGAGAAAAACAATTGGTTTGAATTGATTTGCAAGAGACAGCAGCAGATCCCCTAAGAAACCTCCATGACATCATCATCATCATCATCACCATCACCACCCTAAAAGTCTGTGGCAACCTCGTAACCATCCTCATCATCATCGTCACTGTCTCGCCCATTCCCATCTGCCGCCTACTCCTCCTCCTCATCGACGTCCTCATCATCCTCCTCACTGCCGCCATCGTCTTCCCCATCTGTGCCAGCAGGACCCTCATCATTTGAGTTCTTGAGGATGGCAATCCTCATGAGTCCCTGTTGTACTGTTGCAAATGCCTTCCTAACCTCCTTCCTACGCTGCTTCTCTTTCTTCTCCTCATGCACTAGCTCTTCAACCACAACCCAACTTGGAGATACCGAGAAGTCTGCAAGCGCTGGATTATCGATCCACATCTTGAGTGTTAGCAAATCCTCCACTACAACGTTTCTCAGACTGCAGGGAGCCGGTTCCACAGGCAGCTCTAGTTGCACGGGATCCGTTGGCATTGGCAGCTCCAGTTGCACAAGAGAATCCTTGCATCTCTCCCTCATCATCTACATTCTCGCCAGCTGCCTCTGCTACTTGCTCCTCTGCTGTTGCTGTTGCAGACGTTGCCGCTACAGCAACTTCTGCGCACGTCAAACTTCATGGCTACACGTTCGACAACCACAGCATCCGGAGCTGCGGTTAACCTTGTAGCTGGTTTAGCAGATCCAAATGCTCTCGCTGTCAAAGCCATAGTCATGTCTGACGCTTGGGACGGTGGGGTACTGAAGTCGCTCGCTGGCTGGAGAGCTTAGCATCTCTAGCCTGAAGCGGCTACTCTGGCGGGCAATGCCCCCTGTTGTGGCTGACGAGCAGGCATCTTAGATTGAAATGGCATCAGCTCCAACAGTAGGTGATTACACGTAGCAAAACAGGGCCAAGGATAAGCTCTGCCCTTAGAGGTATGATCCTTGGACCCTAACCAGGATGAGCTCTGCCCTTGGAGGCATGATCCAGGATTCGCTAGTGTGCGTTCTTCTTTATTTGCAGGTGATCAATGGCTAAGGGATAAGTAACAGATTTGTACCTTTTAAAACTAGTAGCAGACAACAACCTACATTAGTTTACATTGGCCTCAACAAAGCAGAGAAATAGAGAAGCAAAGAAGTAGTATGAGATCACGTACGCCGCTCACTCTTAAGCATGTCAACAGTAGGATGTCAAAGTTAACAGGAATAGGTTTTCCTTTGTAGAAATGGCAATTTCAGATTGTCATAACGGTGCGTGGCTACTTCAACATGTTCCTTTAAGAAGAGATTGAACCTCCAAAAATAGATGCTCAAAATGAAGCGTGGAGTGTCAAAGATGATATGGCACTTGCGATTCTTGTGACAATTGTGCATCAGTCATAGCATGTCCACCTTCAAGGTATCACATATCCATCAAAGACTTATGAGAAGCTTGCACGTGTACACCAATCAACGGCTCTTCCAAGTTTCCTCTTCATTCTCCAAAAGCTGATTTTGATGAGGGTGAGCAAGGAAGAGTCTATATCGGACTTTCAATTGCACTTTGAAGGACTCCTGCGGTAAGTGATCCAAATGAGGTGGGAAATCGACACCAACATGCAGGCCATGATCCTCCTCATGATGTCATGTGAAAGCTTGGATCCTTTTAATACTTGGTGGTTAGGAGGATGATTTGACGTATGAGGCAGTGTCCGAGTACGTGCACAATGAGGTCATGCCTCATAGCAGTAGTGAGGCTAATTTTTCAGTCTGTACTACATTAAACGGTCGTCGTGGTAACAAATCCTCTTCTGGTGAGAGCCGTAATGGAAGTGGAGGCAGTGGAGGAAAATGCAATGGTGGCAGTGGAAATGGCTCAAAGCGTCGTGGGAATTGCCATAATAGTGACAAGCCTGGGTATTGGGTACAAGAGAACAGGGCTCCCAAGAACAAAGACGGAGATCATGGTAGAAGAAACGAGGAGAAAGCAAAGGGTAGAAAGGAGTTGAGGAATATGATGGGTGAAAGTCCAACACCAACCAAGGGAGCCTACAAGCTCGAGTCTATCACAATGCACCACTCTTCAAGGAAGAAGGATGGGTTCATCTCCATTCGGGATAGCGAACGTCATTTCACGTGTGCCAACGACAGTCTTGTCTGTGCGCAAGGCGAGGGAGATAAGTTGATGAGCATCATCGTGAACGGTACTAAAAAAGACTTGAAACTGGAGAACATTGTATACATGCCATCTTTTGCGGCAAACCTCTTATCGGTTTCCAAAGTCACAGACTATGACATGATGATCATCTTTATATAGAAGGAGGTCATGATTGTCAACAACAAGGATATCAAGATATTCTATCCCAAGGAGACTCTTGTCGCACAGGTTCCAAGAGTTGATGGGCTCTACGTGGTGCAAACCAAGCCCATTGAGAGTACAAATGAGGAATGTGTGGCGGTTGAAGAGCCGAAGTCTCCAAATCTTGATGTTGACCACAAGCGGTCACCATGGCGCCCAACTCCAATACTGATTTGTGGCACAAGCAGTAGGGCCATGTGGTTGACAGCATACTACAAGGTACCACTAGCACGAAGTAGTTCATGGGATGGAGGGATGCAAGGCCAAGGATGAGGGAAAGTGCAAGAATCCGTGAGGAGTCTCCAGGGTGATATCTTCTCCTACATGAAATGCTAGGAGCCGACGGCAAGTGCTATTGTGTCGGCCTTGTTTTCTAATCCATTTGCCTCAGGCCGGATGACAGCTCTCCCTCTAACGTTGGCAGCAGGTACTTCTTGACCTTCATTGATGATGACAATCGCAAGATGTGGATCTACTTCCTCTAGACAAAGGGAGAGGTCAAGGAGAAGTTGCAAGAGTTTGTGGCAATGGTAGAGCCGCACACAAGCAAGAAGGTCAAGACACTGTGCATAGACAATGGTGGTGAGTACGAAGCATACAAAGGCTGGTTTAGCAAACACGGCATCAGCCACGAGACTACTACACCTTACAGTTCCCAAAGCAATGACGTTGCTGAGCTGATGAATCAGACTATCCTCGGCATGACACAAAACATGATCTTCGATCCTAAACTCCTACCTCGCTCCTCGGCTGAAGCTACAACTACTGCTAGTTGTGAATCTCACTCCGAGAGTCGTGCCTCATAGCTACAGCTTACCATGCCTTCCAAGCACGACTACCTCTGTAGTAGAGAGGGTGATACTATTGGAAAAGGAGCCATCTGGCTCAGTTTCAAGTCCACAGCAGCAAGTTTCAAGAAAGTACCAGATGCCTACTCAGGTAGTCAATCCGACTTCATCATTGGAAAGATCAGGTAGCAAAATGTCTACGGTCCAAGTGTGAGGTTGATCTAACGGTCGGATACGGAGATATGAATTTTCGAAGTTTTCGGGGTCATCGACCGCCGATATCCGGGTGACCATGGGTGATGGCTCCATGCCTTAGCCTGAGAAAAGAAAAAGGCAAGAGGTCCAGGGTTAAGACCAGATGGGAGAAATATCCAAAAAGGTCCTTGGTCTTAGGATTGCCTTGTCAGAGTGTGCTGACGAGGATAAAGGTACCTTTCCGTACTTTTTAGGTAAGGTGAGATCCTTGTGTGCTAGCCATGGACACATGGCAATTCTCCATGGGATTGTGGGTTATGTGACCACTAGGAGTGAGCCATGAGAGTATTTTCTAGCTCTCAAGGTTGTGTGTGAGTGGTCGGCCTGATTGCTAGGCTGATTTCCTCCCTTGTGTGAGATTATGGACTCTAGTGTGTGAGCCTTAGCCTCCATGGCTAAGTAGTGTGGCTTGTGAGAGGGCTGACTTGCCCAAGCTCTAGCTCTATATGTACTCCATCATTTTGAGTGATTCAACAACCATTCTTTAGCACAAGTGATGCCCTTCCAATCACATATGCTCGCTGCTCCAAGGCTCCCTCTCTCCTCCAGATCCAACATTTGGTATCAGAGCCAAGTTCTGCCACTTTTAGCCAGCACAGGCCGTCACTTTGAGAGTGACGGGTTGGGGTGAAACCTTCACTAAATTTGACGATCGACCACTGGATCGTCATGTTCAGAAGCCAAGCTTTCCAACGAGCCCTCAATCGCAAAGATCCAACGGTCGGATTGAGAGTTATGCTCAAAACGAGGTCGGCCAGGGCTACACTCTTCTCTATGAGTAAGACTGTCACCTTGTGATGACCATAACTCTCTCGTTTCTTTGTCAAATTTAAAACGTAGCAAAAATTGAAGTTTTTTTCCTAATATTTTTGTTAATGCAATAATGTTTTCATTCCATTGGTACGTTTGGACAAAACGCCGTTTAGGAGCTGGCTGGTATGATCTGGAGTCGAAACAACAGCATACCTTGTTTTCAAAAGGGCATATCTGTGGAAAGCCCTGTTGATCACCCTTTTTAATGGGTTGATCTTAAAGGTTTTGAGCTGAATTTCCAGTGTTGGGCTTTGTTTTACCAATTCCCAGTCTGCTGGCCTGTATAGTCTTTTTTTTGTTGGACACATTTGTATCAGAAGCAGCAGCAGAAGCACGGATAGCGCCGCCACTCAAGGACGGCATCCTAAATCACCAATGCTAAAAATGGCAACAACAGGCGTGGTAACAGCAGCCGAGCCCTTGGATAGGTTGGAAGGGCATGCCTTCACGTTTTGGAAAATCCATACACGCCTCCTTTCTGGAGGAGCGGGGCTTGTGGGAGGTGGTGAGCGGCGACGAACGCGCTCCGCCTCCAAAGGCAAAAGGTATCATCGGAGCGGAGGTGATGGTGGGGAAGACATCGCAAAAAGTTGTAGTAGATGCAAGTTCATCTACAACTACAGCGGCGTCATATGTGGAGAGGAGGAAGAAGGTCAAGCAAGCCTATAGGGTATTTGTCGTCACCATCTCCTACCCGTAAATTCAGTATATGAGTGATAAGCCTTCTACAAAACAAGGGTGGGACACGTCGTGTAAGAAGTATGAGAGCAAGGATCCTGCATTCCTCATGCTTTTGGAGGAGACGATGATCACATTAAAAATGTAGGGTGGCGAAGGGATGGAGGCGTACTTCGACAAGGCAAAGGAGCTGGCAAAGAAGCTGAAAGCGGCCGGCAACTCTGTGGAAGACAAGCGCTTTGTCCTCCTCTTGCTAAGGGGACTCCCAATTAGCTATGACATGGTACGAGAGACGTTGGAGTTCCAGCCGACTCTTGACCTGGACTTCATATGCACGTACGTGGTGTAGGAAGAACTGCGTTACAATGCAAAAAAAGCGCAATGGCGGCAGCAGCAGTAGTGAAGCAGCTTTCATGGCCATTGGCTCAAGCAACTAGCAACAGCAGCAGTCCGGGCAGCAGAGAGGCAAAAAGAAGGGCAAGTACCACTATTGCCAGAAAGAGGGGCACTAGAAGAAAGAGTGCTTCAAGTTCAAGAGGGACCAGAAGCAGCAGCAAAAGCTGCAATCTCCACAGTATCAGCATCAGCACTCACAAGAACGTCAGCAGAAGCAAGAACAACAGTAGCACAACTAGACCAGTGTGCGCCATTTTGGCAACATGAACGTGGCCAAGGAGGTCCGCGACCGCCTCTTTATGGCGAAGTCTGACATGTCGCACAAAAAGGTCGATCTGGCATGGTACAAGGACTTCGGGTGTACCAAGTGTTGGAACTGGAGGAGAGAGGGAGCCTTGGAGCAGCGAACATGTGGGACTGGAAGGGCATCACTTGTGCTCAAGAGTGATTGTTAAATCACTCAAAATGATGGAGTATATATAGAGTTAGAGCTTGGGCATGTCAGCCCTCTCACAAGCCACACCACTTAGCCATGGAGGCTAAGGCTCACACACTAGAGTCCATAATCTCACACAAGAGAGGAAATCAGCCTAGCAATCAGGTTGACTACTCACATACAACCTAGAGAGCTAGAAAATGCTCTCATGGCACACTCCTAATGATCACATAACCCACAATCCCATGGAGAATCGCCATGTGTCCATGGTTAGCACACAAGTGTCTCATCTCACCTAAAAAGTAAGGAGAGGTACCTTTTTCCTAGTCCGCACACTCTTGCAAGGCACCCCAAAAATCTAAGACCTTTTTGGATGTTTCTCCCATCAGGTCTTGACCCTAGATCTCTTGCCTTTTTCTTTTCTCAGGCTAAGGCATGGAGCCATCGCCCATGGTCACCCGGATATCGGTGGTCGATGACCGTGGAAACTTCGAAAAGTCATATCTCCTAATCCGACCTTTAGATCGGCCTCAAACTTGGACCGTAGACACTTTGGCACCTAGTCTTTCCATTGAAGAAGTTGGGTTGATGATCGAAGCAAGCATCTAGTACTTTCATGGAACTTGCTCCTATGGACCTGAACTGAGCCAAATGGCTCCTTTCCCAACACCAGGAGCCTGACGTACCACGAGGAGTGGTTTATGTTGGAAAGGGAGCCATCCGGCTCAATTTCAGGTCCACAGGAGCAAGTTCCTGGAAAGTACCAGATGCCTGCTCCGATCGCCAATCTGACTTCACCATTGGAAAGATCATGTGGCAAAATGTCTACGGTCCAAGTTTGAGGCCAATCCAACGGTCGGATTGGGAGATATGAATTTTCGAAGTTTCGGGGGTCATGGACCGTCGATGTCTGGGTGGGCATGGGTGATGGCTCCATGCCTTAGCCTGAGAAAAGAAAAAGGCAAGAGGTCTAGGGTCAGGACCTGATGGGAGAAATATCCAAAAAGGTCCTTGGTCTTAGGATTGCCTTGTCAGAGTGTGCTGACTAGGATAAAGGTACCTCTCCTTACTTTTTAGGTGAGGTGAGATCCTTGTGTGCTAGCCATGGACACATGGCGATTCTCCATGGGTTTGTGGGTTATGTGACCACTAGGAGTGTGCCATGAGAGCATTCTCTAGCTCTCTAGGTCGTGTGTGAGTGGTCAGCCTGATTGCTAGGCTGATTTCCTCCCTTGTGTGAGATTATGGATTCTAGTGTGTGAGCCTTAGCCTCCATGGCTAAGTGGTGTGGCTTGTGAGAGGGCTGACTTGCCCAAGCTCTAGCTCTATATGTACTCCATCATTTTGAGTGATTGAACAACCATTCTTCAGCACAAGTGATGCCCTT
>SZWC01021271.1:19956-36938 GCA_023375785.1 Penium margaritaceum | reverse complement strand
CCGAGCGCATCCTCACCCATGTCGCCCGATGGCCAGGTGAAGCTGAAGAGTCCTGACCCAGCTGTTGTGGGGGAGCCAGTTGACGTGACCACGTACCTGCGAGTCATCGGGTCACTGATGTTCCTGGCGACGACGACGCGTCCAGACATCGCGTTCGCCGTCAACCTCCTGGCCCAGTTTTCTCAGGAGCCGCGTCACCTCCACCACGAGGCCGCGATCCGAGTACTGCGCTATGTCGTCTCGACTCCTCGGCGAGGTCTCATGTTCCGTCGTCAACCGTCTGTTGTCGCAGTGGGCTACACCGACAGCGACTGGGCCGGTAGCCCGGACGGTAAGAGTCGCACAGGCTGGATCTTTCTGATTGGCGGCACGGCTGTGTCCTGGCGTAGTGGCAAGCAGGGGTGCATTGCACGTAGCACCGCTGAGGCTGATTACGTGGCTCTTGGATCAGGCGCGTGTGAGAGTGTGTGGTTGCTTCGTCTGCTGTCTGAGTTGCGCCAGTCTGTCCCATCCATCACGCTGCATTGTGACAATGAGAGTGCCATGGCCATCGCCAACAATGACGGCGTGCATCACACACGCACAAAGCACATCAACGTAAAGTATCACTATGTGCGTTCATTGTTCCATGACGGCAGCATCAGCATCGTGTGGGTTGAGACAGCATGGCAGTTGGCTGACTTCCTGACCAAGGCACTGAAGCGCGACTCGTTCAAGAAGGCAGTGAGTTCGGTCGGCGTACGTCCTTGAGTGGCTCTCTCTTTATCTCTGCCTACGTCTCTGCATGCCCTGGGGGAGTCTGGATGTTGACCGTGTCCCTGTCCGCCCATGTGCACTACGCCTGTGAGTCATGGGGGAGTGTTGGTTTTATTCGCATCTCTCATTGTGTTCTGTTGTGTCCTCCCGGCTTGTGTACATCGGCGTGCAAATGACTGACGGCAAGACTCGACGCTGATGGAGTGTCGTCCGGTGGAGCAGACGCACGCTGAGGTCTTCTCGTAGTTCGCTGGAGCCTCCTCTCTCCGGCGACGCGCTCAGCTCCATCGGTAGGCCTCCTCGGCGGTCGTGTTGCCGGCGGTCATTGACACCGCAGTTGCTGCTTGCATGCGTCCAGCGCATCCCATCGCGTCTGCATCGTCATGCACTGCCTAGGGTCCCAGTTGCATGTTGCATGGCCCTGTTTGGTAGTATAAACCGTTGTGGGCACTATCTGGGTTTAGGCTGCCATAACTCCTCGCTACTATTTTTCTAGCAGATTCTGACCGCACGGCTGCGTTTGCAGCGTCGGTATTATGGTATGGTCCAGTTTTCAGGCAAAACGGACGACGCCCGGGTTTTGGGCTGTCGGTTGCCTGGCAGGCCTCACCGAGAAAACCTGCCAGCCTGAACTGAGCTATTTTCTGATTGGCTGATGAACTGAGTAACAAGCTCTACAGAGCTGGGGGGGGTCTAGAACTTGGAGGGGTCTCCCATTGTTGTTCATTCTTCATTCCTAATCAGTCATTGTCAGTTTTTAGCTGCTTTCTTGCGCTAACTCTGGCGCGCGCGTTTCTGAGTAACAAAACCCAGAGCTTCCAGACTTAGACTCTAGAGCAGCAGACTGAGGGGGCAGCTGACCTAAGCAACGAGCGTGGAAGCCCGCACGCTGCATCAACAACGCTGCTGCCCCAACATGCTGCATAGTTTCCTTTTGACCCCTCCCAGTTCTAGCTCCCCCCCCGCTCTGTAGAGCTTCTTACTCAGCTAACCAGCCAATCAGAAAAGGGCCAAATAACCCTTCTACCAAGTTTCCGAGGGGGTCAGGAACGCACTACCCAGCGAACAAAAAATATTGATGCCCTGTCCGGCGACTTAAAAAATAAGACTCCCCTGCCCGCTCACTTCACCATGCTCGATCAGCGGCATGCGCCGCTGATCGAGCGAAGCGAGGTGGGGCATGTCCACCCCCCTCGCGATTCTCGCTCTCACGCGAGAATCGCGATCGAGCAAAAACGTCCGTTTTCGAAATCCAACGGGAACTGTCCTTTTGTTTCCTCACGCAAACCCTTTCAGTTTTAGCATTCAAACCGTAATGAAACCACACCCATAATTACATAAGGGTTTAGGGTTTTATTTTTGTGCACCTGCTGGGCTCCGCGGTAGCGGGGNGCTCGCTTCACCATGCTCGATCAGCGGCATGCGCCGCTGATCGAGCGAAGCGAGGTGGGGCATGTCCACCCCCCTCGCGATTCTCGCTCTCACGCGAGAATCGCGATCGAGCAATGACCTGTTTGTTTTTTTTTTTTTCGACACGCAACCCCCTGGTTTGATTTAGGGTCTTGTATGTTTTGCGCGGGCGGAGCCCGCGCAAAACATAAGACCCTAAATCAAACCAGGGGGGAGAAATCCAACGGAAACTCTCCTTTTTTTCCCTCACGCAAACCCTTCCAATTTTAGCATTTAAATCGTAATCAAACCACACCCATAATTACATAAGGGGTTTAGGGTTTTATTTTTGTGCGGGCACCTGCTGGGTCCCACGGTAGCGGGGCCCGGCAGGTTCCTTTTCAACGCATGGGGAGTCTCGGACCCCCCATGCGAACCACAGGCAAACCCCCCCTCCCCCACTAACATTCACAAACCCCTCGAATGAGGGGTTTGTGAATGTTCGAAGCGAGTGATGAAGTTAGCATGTCGACGCTGCATCGCATGCAGCGTCGACATGCTGCGTTTTCTCGCTGTTCGTGGGTAATTTGTCAATATTCCCTGGACAGTGGGTAGGGGAGTCTTATTCTTCCGAACGCCGGGTAGAGTAGTTTTATTCTTCCGAACGCTGGGCAGGGCATACACACAATCGAATTTTGTGGGTAATCCCTACATGTACCCATCAGAAAATAGACCTATTTTCTGGCAGGCAGGGTTTTCTCGGTGAACCCTGCCAGACAGCCGACAGCCCAAAACCCGGGCATCGTCCGTTTTGCTTGAAAACTGAACCATACCATAATACGCACGCTACGAACGCAGTCGTGCGGTCAGAATCAGCTAGAAAAATAGCAGTGAGGAGTTATGGCTGCCTAAACCCAGGCAGCGTCTACGCTAACCCCCGGTACCAATAGTGTTAGAAAATCATGATACTTGGACTCTAGGAACAACATAGTACAGTGAACGCAGCAACGCAGTCAAACGCGGTGCTAGACATGCCCAGACAGCAAGTACAGTGACAGTGCCTGTTGGCGGTACGACTGCCGAGGAGGTCTACCGATGAAGCCGAACACCAATGAAGGAGGAGGCTCCAACAAACTGCGTGTAGGCCTCAGGGTGTGTCAGCTCCACCGGGCGACACTCCATCAGTGTCGCTTCTCGGCGTCAGTCATCTGCACGCCGATGTACACAAACCGGGAGGACACAACAGAGTACAAGTGAGAGATGGGAGACAAAAACCAACAGTTGGTTGTGAGTGCAAGACAAGCAAGTGACCTCTTGCCTCCATCCACATGCACACACCATCACTGCAAGTGACTAAAGTGACGTGAAGCACAGAGCACACACATGGTAGACCATGCATCCAAGGCGCCTCAGCCGGGTGCGAGATTGGCGAAATCTACATCATGTTCAGTTGTACCTGAGAGTAGAATTGCGAGTTTCTGTATGGTGTGATTATCGTTTGCTTGGCAAACATCAGAGAGCCGCATACAGAGAGACATGCATATACGCTCGTGGTTGATGTGATTATCTTTAGATTGATATACATGCCTAGATAGGAGTGTTGGTATTAAGCACCGGGTTGTTGATCCTACGGGGCCACACTCTCGGTTATGCTGAAGTGCGAGAAAACCACGGCGGCATATCGCCGATCGGTTCGGTTCGACCCTGGGATGTAGCGTCCAGGTCCCACGTTGAGTGTTTCGCATGGGTGGCCCGGTCAACCGGATGCTATCACCTCTCTGCCTTGTTACTCTTGCCTTGTTGTTGACTCTCGTCACTTTCCTCAAGGGTTTCTAACTCCTTGACGTTGCCGCCGCCATGGCTCTAGGGTGAGTCTCACTTGCATGCTAGAAGGCTTAAGCCGGAAACCCACCATTGCCTATTGGTATCAGATCAGGATGAGAAACCTCCTTCAATCCATGGATCCAAGACCTGCGGTGTGGCGGAAGTGACATGCGCGGTGGCACTCTTGCCGCTGAGACGTCTTGGACTCACTTCATCCGCCGCCTCAATGCAGCTATGTAGTTCCACAGCTCCGCAGCTCCACGACTCCGCAGCCCCACAGCATCAAAGAATAGTATCACCGCAGTGCCGAGGCATTCTAGCCAAGGCGCATTGTAACTTTGCAGACCTGTATCTCCACACTTCTGCATCTCTGCAGCTCCGGAGTTCCACAGCTCCGCAGCATCGGAGCACGGGATCACCACCATGCCGAGGCATTCTAGCCCCGCATTGCAGTTTTGGAGTTTTACAGCTCCGTAGTTCCGCAACTCCACATCCCCGCAGCCCCCCAGCTTCACAGTTCCACAACTCCGCAGCTCAGTAGCTCCGCCGCTCCACAGTCTCGCAGCTCCACAACTTTGCATCGCTGCAGCTCTGTAGCTCTACAGCTATGTAGCATCGCAACCCTGCATCACCACAATGTCAAGGCGTTCCCGCATGGGAGCTCCACAATCCTGCAGCCTTGCAACTCTGCAGCTTTGCAGCCACAGTTCCGTAGCTCCGCAGCTTCACCACTTTGCACTCCCGCAACTCTACAGTTTTGCATCTCCGTAGCTCCGCAGCTGCAGAGTTCCGCAGCATTGGACTATCGGATCACGACAGTGCCGAAGAATTCTAGTCACACATTATAGCTCTGCAGCTCCGCCGCTCTGCTGTTCCACCGCAGAGCAAAAGCAGCAACAGTAGCCGCCGCCGCATCCGCGTGAAATGTGGTTGCGCCGCCGCCGTCACAGTCCACAGTACGAACCTGGTGAGGACTACGATCCCACCGCTCACTACGTGCGTGAGGACGCAGCCGAGTACATCGTCTACTACTGGTTTGCCTCTGACGACTCACTGACGGTGCAGAACGCACGAGCCACATGACCGCCAAGGACCTGCGTCCTCCTCAATCTCCTGTAAGCCCTCCCATTGCCCATAGGATGCGTTGGCAGAGTGAGTGTGACATCCCTCGTAGGGCGGCACCAGCAGTACCAGCACAAGCCCATAGACCCTCTACCCCTCGTCGTGTTGCATCTTCAACAGCATCTGGTTCTGTGGCTACATCCTCTGGACCCTCTCACATCTTGTTTGTCCTGGAGGTTGCGCTTGTCTCCAGTGCCATAGTTTCTTCGACTTTTATTGTCATAACATGTGCCACACCTGCTCCCGCTAGACTACTGCTAGTATGGCCATTGACACCTTCACTACTACTGCAGTTGATGAGGTACCTCTTGTAGCAGCTGCATTCAATGTTTCCACACAGTTTGCCGCCGCAGCAGACGTAGTAGCAGCAACAGCAACGACAGCAGCCACTGTCCTCTCAAGTACCGTCGACTCCATTCACTCCTCAGCAAGTCAGGCTTCCTTTACGGCTTCCTTATCCACGTTCATTCATCACATCCACATCCTCATCTTCCTAACCGTGGCCATCTCCACCCTCACTAGTGCTACCCTGACTGGGATCACCTGTTTCATTGTCTCCACGTCCTCTTCTCTACCATTCATTGCAGCATCAGCAACAACAGCACTTCCACCCCTGTCTGCCTTGCGTTGCAAGTACGGATGTGCTTGGTACGCTCTCTTTCCTGCACCCCTTTATCCCGTGTGTCTCTTCCTGGCCGTGCTTTTACGTCCACGTCCATTGTCTTGTAGCAAAGCCTTGAGTGTCACACTCATCATACCTTTCCACACTTTCTAGGATAGGGAAAACTGTACCCAGAAATTCCTGGCAAGATTTTTTGCCTTTTCACCATGCCGGAAAATCTTTATCAGTACGCCGCAATGCAAGCAGAGCTGCAGCAAGAGCTCATTGCTCTCCAAGCACCTCTCACTGCACAGCGCAATGCAAAAAAAAAAATGCATAGTGAACAAGGTGGCCAGGAAACTACTACTGACCACACAGTTGACCTGGTCATCAACAGCCTCCAGTCCTCACTGCAATCCTCTTGCACTCGCAGCTTTTGCAGGCGTTAAAGCACTCGCACTGCCCACACATTGCAATCGGGACTTTGATTCTGTGCCATCTCATTTTACCTCTAACCTCACCTTCTCCTCCTAGGAAGTAGTTTTCAGCACATGGGCATAGGGCGAACAGCTTTGGGAATACTACCATGAACCAAATCCCTAAGCTAACCCCCTTTTTTTCCAGTTAACGTTGAGTCTGACCATGCTCTCCGTGATCTCATCCGTACTGGACCGGATGATCTAACCGATGAAATTGGGTCCTACAATGCCGCCACGGCACTTCACACACTGCTGATCCCATTGGTGCTATGCTCTCATAAGGCGCGACACCAGTATCACAGGCCACGCAGCACAGAGCGTCCTCACAGTCTAGTTCAACATGATGTCTATACGTGCTCATGAGACTGCAGATGCCTATAAGGCTCGCAGTCTCTGTCTGCTGCGTGACCTGGGCAAGGCGACACCCGGGCAACTCCCTGCATTTCTCTCCATTGTCAACGGACTCATCCCCAAGCTGTCCGAAATCTTTAGGGAGATGAAGGCCACAGAGCTGGAGCGTCTAGCAGCCAAGCCAGTCCCCGCTGACGCTTCATCCGGTATTGGCGCCCTTTTGGAATTCACTGTCCATAGAATGGTGGAGCACATTGCAAAAAAAACATGTCCACCGTACAACAGTCACCGCTGCCACCACCGCCCTTCCTTCCTCCTCTGCCTCCTGTACGTCTTTGTCCTCATCTTCCTCATTTTCCTCATCCTCTACACCGGCCACCTTGCTTCTCAATCAGGGTTGAGGGAGTGGCCGTGGTCAGGGCTAAGACAAGGATGGCGGTGGATCCGGTGCCCGCGGGCAGGCCGGACGTGGGAAAGGGAAGGGGTCTAGTAGCTCCTCCTCTTCCGTGTTATCCTCTAGCACCATCATGTGCTGGAACTGTGGCGCCACTAGCCACTCTGTGCCAAAGTGTCCAGCGCTGCCTGCCAACGTCAGTCTCTCATTTGTGATGCAGGCACACGGTGCACACTCCTCCATCGGCTCTGGGAGCTTTGCCCGTGCCACCACCTCTACAGCCCCAACCGGCTACAGTCAGCATGTGCTCACTGATGTTGCAACCTACAACACCATTGCAATGTCACCCCTACCGCCCTAGCCCTGGGGGTGGCCCCCAGGGTATCGGGGGCCCGTCTACTATGGTCCTTTTTCCGGGCCTTATTCTCCTCCTTCCTGGGCCTCTCCCGTTTACCTCACTTGGCGGCCCTCCTCCAGTGTTTTCATCACCCCTGACCCGTCTGAGGAAGACCACCAGTTGGACGCCACCCTCTTCCACGCCTACCACAAGCGTCATCTCCGTGATCAAGGAGGTGAGAGTGGGTGTTCGGGGTTGGAGTCTCTTGCGTGTGCCATTGATGGAGCTTGGTCATCTTCAGGTATGTTTGCCCATTGATTTCTAGTGAATTGAGGAGTGGCAGTCTATTCTCTTCCCTCATTTTCCCACCACGTGTGGTCAGCGACTTCCATCACACTCTGCCATTACCACTATCAGTCGTGTCCCTGCCTGTGTTCGCATGTCGGGTGACTTTTGGATCCTTGACTCCTGAGCCACCCACCACATGACTTCATCATGCTCCTCGTTTTTTATCACTTGGTCCTATTGCCTCTATTTTCTTCATTTGCATGGGCTCTCACTAACTCCTTCTATTCAGGGCGTTGGGGTTCTCCGCTTTGTCAAGCTCAGGAGGAAACTGTCCTTGCCTGATGTGTTGTACGTTCCCTCTCTCAAGTTGAGTCTTCTCTCTGTCATGACACTCAATGACCAGGGCATGGACATCTCCTCTAGCTGCAGCATCACCTCTGATTCTCAATGCACTTCTGGCCACCTTTTTCCATAGGGAACTTGCTATGACCGTTTGTTTTGAGTTCCTTCCTTTGCACCTACGCCCACCATGTCTGTCCATATTTACACTGCTGGCTCTCTTTCCCTTGCACACACGCAGCTTCTGCATCGCCATCTGTGTCACATTCACAGTGCTGCCATCGACAGCCTGCTTTGCATGCTTCCTGCGGATGGTCTTGACTCTGCCAATGTTCCTGGTCCTTGTCCTCCTGGCTTCCTTGACTGTTCTCAAGGAAAAAATGCATCGCCCCCCTTCTCCACGTCTGAGTCTCATACCGCCCATCCCCTTGACCTCCTCCACGCTGCTGTCATGGGGCCATTTCCGCACAATGAACTGGGGGGAGTTGGTCATTATGTGCTATCTGTTACGGCGGAACTCTCCCGCATGCGTTGGGTCTTTGCTCTCAAGGAAAAGAGTGATGTTTGTTCTACACTTGAGTCCTGGCTTCTTTAGGCTGAACTTGTCTGTGGTCGCCATCTTCATGTCCTTTAATGTGACTGCAGAGGGGAATTCATGGGACCTACTGCATGTCACCTCACATTATGCGGGGTGTGCATGGAGCCGATGGTTCCGTACACACCCCAGTAGACAAGTGTCTCTAAAACGCTGGAACCAGAGACTAGCTTATGGTTTCCGTACCCTTCTTAGTTTTTCTGAACTCCCTCATCTCTTCTCGTATGAGGGCCATGTCTTACATGACATGGGTTTGGAACCGCGTCCCCCATGGTCCTCTCCCTTATCACATCACTCATTTTGACCACTAGTTTGGCCGGCGTACTGACCTGTGTCTTGCTTGCGTCTGGGGTTGTGTCACTACAATTTGGCTTCCTGAGGACCTTCAGGATAGCAAACTCAGTCCTCATGCGCCTTTGTGTACCTTCTTTGGTGTCTCTTCTATGTGTAAACTGTGTTGCTTCTGGGACCTTGATCGTGCCTGCGTCATTGAGTCACGCGATGCCCTCTTCTTCGAGGATGTCTTTCCTTGCAAATTGTCCTATGTCGCTCCATCCTCTTCCCTGTCCTTGCTTCATCGGCTTGGGGGGGTGGGTCTGCCACCTCCGGTCTCGCAGGGACCCCTTCTTCCGCCACTCTGTCTCTCACCTCTGTTCCTTCGTCCTCTCCTTCTTTGCCTGTCCTTTTCTCTACCAGTGTTTCTCCCAGTCCACCATCCGGTTCACCAACCGGTACCTCCCCGAGGCTTTCAGCGGTCCCATTTCCCTCCGCCTCCTCTGATTCCACGTTAGCACCCATCTGCCCTCCTACACAATCCCCTGTTGATGTCTCTATGCAGTCACCTTTATATGTCACCCCTGACTCGTCGACAATACCTGCTCTGCAAACCTCAGCGTCCGTTTGTGTGACAGGACCTCTTCCTGTCTCTCAGGTTCCTTCTATCTGCCCAGACCCATACACATGCAGACGACGACTTTGGTCCCTCCCTCAACATTCTGCTCCTCAGTCCTCCCAGATCTCTCAGCGTTGCACTCGATCTAGTGCATCCTTCACACAGATTCTTCCGCCAGACCCACTGGTCAGGATGCACTCACGCTAGCCATCAACAGCGTCCACCCCAACCGGACTGTGGGTTATGCGCTCGTACCTCACGAGTTCCAAAGTTCCCTCAAGGCTTTTATTTCTGGCTATGTTGCCGCCTTCTTTGCGGCTAGTGGATTGCCTTCACTTCGCCCTGAACCCACCACTGTCAGATGGGCTCATGAGGCATTCGATAATGACCTCTGGGAGAAAGCGATGGAACAGGAGCTGACCGCCCTCAAGGAACATACGGTCTTTGAGCTTGTTGATCTCCCAGCAGGCCGCAAAGCTGTTTCGGCCTGTTGGATTTTTGGACAGATGCTGAAGTCCGACGACGAGATCAACAGGTATAAAGCTAGACTTAAAGCAAAGGGATTTTCTCAAGCTCTAGGTACTGACTTTGATGAGATGTTCACTCCAGTCGGACGGTATACCACCGCACGTGCTCTCTTGAGCCTAGTCGCCCAGCATGACTGGGAACTAGAGTAGATGGACGCCAACAATGCATTCTGACATGGAGGATTGGATGAGGAGACCCACATGGTGCAACCTCCTGGGTTCACTTATGGCACAGAAAAGGTCTACGGGTTGTGCAAGGCCCTCTACTGGCTCAAGCATTCACCCTGCTGTTGGAACATGGATATTACCTCCACCTTCAAGAGAGGTGAGTACCGCCATAACACCGTTGACCCAGTACTCTTTCTGAGTACACCCTCGGAGCCCGTAGTGGCCATTCTGGTCTATGCCAATGACCTCCTCATTCCTTCACCTAGTCCTGTTGTTGTACAATTAGTAAAGTTTCTTCAGCATTCCACATACAACATAAAGAATATGGCTCCAACTCGCGTGTTCCTTGGCATGGAGCTTGAGTGTGACCACCAGCATCACACACCGCACGTAAACCACGCTGCCTACATATGTAGCCTGGGGGAGCGCTTTGCCTCATTGCTGAATGACACCCCCACTGTGCCTACACTGATGACTCCAGCAGGTCAACGCCTATTGAAGTTGCTCGATTCATCCCAGCTGGGGGAGCTCGTCGATGTCACCGACTACCTCAGTGTGTTCGGGTCTCTGATGTACCTCACCACCACCATCCGAGATGATGTTGCCTTCTCGATCAACTCCCTGGCTCAGTTCTCTCAGTAGCCTCATCATAGACATCTTGAGACAGCACTACGTGTTGTTCTCTATGCGCTCTCCATGGCCCGTGTGGAACTGTGCTACAGAGCATAACCCTCTATGGTCGTTGCCAGATACAATGATAGTGACTTGGATCATGACACAGACGCCTGCAGTCACAATGGCTACATCTTTCTTGCTGGTGGAACTGCTATCTGTTGGAAGAGTAGAAAACAAGGATGTGTTGCACGTAGCTCCAGTGAGTCAGAGTATGTAGCACTTACCACAGGTACGTGTGAGAGTGTGTGGTTCTCTTGCCTGCTGCAATAGCTTTGTGTGCCCATCCACTACATCACACTACGCTGCAAAAATCAAAGCACCAAGGCAATGATGGCATGCATCACTCATGCACTAAGCAAATCAACATTCAGTACCACTTTCTATGCGAGCACATTGCTGCTGGAGATGTTCAGGTTGTCTGGGTTGACACTCATCAGCAGCGTGCAGACTTTCTCACCAAGGCTCTTAGCAGTAGGATGTTCAAGGCTGCTGTGCATGCTGTTGGTATGTTGCGTGCTCGTGATGCCCTTGGATCATGTACAAAATTCTTGTCCTTGTGTCAGTGATGTGGCTACGTGCTGCTCCACTCTCAGTGGTGTGTGGGGTGTTGATCCGTGGGTCATCGGGGAGTGTTAGTTGTGATTGCAAGAGACGTAAGTGAGCTCTTGACTCTGTCCACATACACATACCATCACTGCAGTTGACTAAACTGAAGTGAAGCTCCAGGTGCATACATGGTGGAGCGTGCATTCCATGGGACTCAGCCAGGTACAAGATTGGCGCAAGCTTAGCATGTTCAGTTGTGCTTGAGAGCATAATTGCTAGTTTCCATATGGTGTGATTATCATTTGCTTGGCAAACATTAGAGAGTCACATACTGAGAGACATGCATCCACATACGTTCGTGGTCGATGTGATTATCTTTGCATTTGTATACATGCCTAGATGGGAGTGTTGGTGTTAAGCACCGGGTTGCTGATCCTATGGAGCCACACTCTTGATTATGTTGATGTGTGAGAAAACCACAGCGGTATATAGCCGACCGATTCGGTTCGACCCCGGGGTGGCGGCCGGGCCCCACGTCGAGCGTTTTGCGTAGGTGGTCCAGTCAACTGGATACTATCACCTTGCTGCCTTGTTACTCTTGCCTTGTTGTGTCACTTTCCTCAAGGGTTTCTTCTAACTCCTCGACGTTGCCGCCACCATGGCTCCAGCGTAAGTCTCACTTGCATGCTAGAAGGCTTAAGCCGGAAATCCACCACTACCTATAGGACCTCTGGTTTCTCAGCAACCTCTAGAGTTGTAATTACCCATTAGAGTCAAGCTGACAAGAGAGTGAGGAGGGAGCAAGAGAGTGGGAGAGCTCCATGAGCCACGCACATCATGGATGTGGATGTGTTTGCCTTAGAAAGAAAAACAAAACAAGAAAGAATACACAAAGATAGGGGAGCAAGAGTCTAAGCACCGATGGGTGCACACCCGCGTCAAGCAACTGCTTGAGTGACCATGCACTTCCACTTAGGGGTCGAGCCCGAACTCTCAGGATTAACCAAGGACGGCTTCTCACCAGTGTACAGCCAAAGGCCCCGAAGGTGACCCCCTAAGGATCAGCATCCAGGATAACATGCAGCTCCTCCAAATACTCACAAGCAAACAACAGTGTTGCAGGTTGCGGTAGTAAGAATGTATGAAGCATGGCATCTACCACATCCTAGCAGGATAGTGATGAGGAGAAAAGTTGAGGTACGCTGGTGATCTTAAGTGGCATCCCTCCGGAGCGTGGTGGCTGCATGGTGAGACTAGTGCCGGCAACCACAGCAACCTTAAGAGTTGAATCCCCACGATTAACAATGATCATTTAATTTATACATGTGTGTGTGAGCATGTGTGGCGAGACAAGAGGGCATAACAGATGTGAGCGGCCAGGAACTGGACACAAGTTCAACACTCCCCCATGACCCGTAGGCAGCCAACTTACATGCATCAAGGAAATGTTACACAAGAGAATGCATGAGCATGGTGGTGTAAACAGGTAGTCATGAAGACATGGAAGTCAAACAACATGAGCTACACACTTGAAGACATTTCTGCTGAGAGCCTTGGTGAGGAACTTAGCTCTCGGTGATAGTGTATTCACCCAAGCGACCCAGAAAATGCCAACAGCAATGCAATCAAAAACACAATTATACTCAACATTGATGTGCTTGGCACGAGAGTGGTGCATGCCATCATTCTCCAGAATGGATTTTGTGCTTTGATTGTCAAAAACACATAATAATGGAGTAAATGGAGATGTACAGTTGCTACAGCAAGCAATAGAGCAAGACGGGCTTGCACATACCTGCTCCAAGCGCCACATAATCAGCCTGTGTCGTGCTTTGGGCTAGACACCCTTGCTTTCCACTTTTCCAAGACACAGCAATTCTACCAATTAGGAAGACATACCTTGCTCTACTTCGCGCATCAGTGTCATGTGCCCAGTCCCTGTAAGTGAAACCATCTACAATGACGGAGGGCTGTAAACAAAAGAAAAGCCCGGTTTGTGGGCTGGAGAGTGCATAGCGCACCAGGCAAAGAGCAGCCTCAAGATGACGCTCTCAACAACACTAGGATATCTAAGAAAAAAATTTCAAAGCAAATGTAACATCTGCATGAGTGGTAGTGGTAAGATACATCAAAGAGCCAATGACTCTCTAGTAGTCAGTCAATTCAACTGTCTCTCCCAGTTGCGTGGAGATTGCTTGATTCCATTGAATCCCTTAAGTAGGCACCATACCCAGTTGGATCCATCTGTGAACCCAGGTGGTTGGACCATGTACATTTCTTTGTCAAGTCTGCCATGGAGCAATGCATTATTGGCATCCATCTGTTCCAACACCCAATCATGCTGGACCGCCAAGCTGCGCAGGGTTTTGGTCATGGTCTACCAACCAACTGGGGCAAATTCTCATCAAAGTCGATGCCTGGGACTTGAGAGAATCCATTGGCCGTGATTCGGGCCTTGTAGTGCATGAAAGTGTTGCCTAGATTCAGCTTGCACCGGTACATCCACTTGGCTGCCACTGCTTTCCGTCCTGGAGGAAGGTCCACCAACTCATAGAAACCATGGTCAGCAAGCGCCGCAAGCTTTGCTTGGATAGCCTGTTTCCACAAAGTGGAATCGGCAACACTACGTGTGCCCTGCATTATCAGTGGTACAGGAGGAAGAGGTGAGATACCAGAAACTGCAAAGCATGAGGCAACATAGCCAACAACAGAGGAATCAAGAGTCAGGCAAAAATCCTGCTTAAAAAGAGAGTACCCAAGAGAGCTGGTGGGATGAACCACATACACAGCAATGGGCAAGGCAGTGGTGGCCAAGCCAGCAGCCTGCAGGCCGGGTTCACTCAAGACAGCACATCTGGGTGCTTCTCAGAACTGGCACCATAGGGAGTAGAGGAGTGAGAGCGAGAAGAGGATGTACGGGACTGAGATGTCAGCGTACGAAGATGACCACCACGGACGTAAGGAGAGATAGG
Organism: Penium margaritaceum; assembly: GCA_023375785.1. Taxonomy (NCBI): domain Eukaryota; kingdom Viridiplantae; phylum Streptophyta; class Zygnematophyceae; order Desmidiales; family Peniaceae; genus Penium; species Penium margaritaceum. The sequence goes on along the minus strand of SZWC01021271.1, from coordinate 22,683 downwards.
TGGTACAGTGGTGGATGTGGAGGCAACAGGTGGCACAGAAGGCTCAAGCAAGGTGTGAATAGGGTTCGTTGAGATAGGATAGGCCACAAGAGGAGAAGCACCCGTGGTGGAGAAAGTTGGAGTGGAGGAAAGGGGTATAGGAGGAGAGTCACGCGGAGAGGCAACATGGGTGCACGTGACAGAAGGAGGAGAGAAGCTAGCCTCTAGGGAATGCAACGAGGGGCCAATAGGAGGCACGTTAGACGGAGGGGGCCGAGAACCTCCCCCAACCCGAGAGGGCATGACAAGAGGAGGAGTAGAAGAAGGAACAGAGTGAGGGAGATTATGCTCAAACAAGTATCCAAAGAAAAGAGCATCACACGACTCGACCACACAATAGCACACAGGGTCCCAAAATTTCGAAGCCTTGGAGAAGTGAGAGACACCAAGGAACAAACAGAGTCATCCACGGGAGGGATAGCTTGCTGTCACGGTGGTCACAAGCAAGCCACACAAAGGCAACAGAGTCCCAGACGCGGGCAAGGCAAAGATCAGCACGACGACCAGTCCAGTGCTCAAAGGGAGTCACATGACGTGGAAGAGGACCATGAGGAACGCGGTTTCACATCCACGTCATGTAGGACACATAGGACATGAATTCAAAGGCAATGAGGGGAGAATCACTTGAGGCAGAGAGAAGAGAACGAATGCCATCAGTAAGGGTGTGGTTCTAGTGTTTGGACATGCCACTTTTTGAGTCGTTAGGGGGCAGACAATTCCATACAAATACCACGAGAATCAAGAAAACAAGAGGTGGGACCAAAAAAATCATCGTCCCGGTCGCGACGAAAGACACGCAAGTGGCAAAGGCTGGCGTGCTTGGCTTGGGAAAGCCAGGACACAAGGACATCAGTCATGTCATTTTTCTGACGCAAGGGAAAACCCCAGTGGTAGTGAGAGAAGTCATCAGTCAAGCACAAGACATAACAGCCAAGACCATCCAAAACGTCATAAGGCAAGGGACCCATGACAATAGCATGCACAAGATCAAGGGGATGAGATGTGGTGGATTCGACCGTGATAAAAGAAGAGCTGTGCATTTTACCACGAGCACAATCAAGGCGGGTAGAGGAGCATGGAGGCGCAAGTGCTGAGGATTTCTGGCCAGCAGCAGGTTGAAGGTGGAAGAGACACGCAATGGTAGCAGAGTGAATGTGGTAGAGGCGGTAGTGCAAAAGATAAGTGTGCTCAGGTGACAATGTGGGAGCAACATGAACAAGTGCAAACACAGTGGAAGAAGACAGAAGACATAGAGGAACACAAAACAGACAGTGACATCGCACACCACGAAGCATTACACAGTCAGAAGAGCAAACGGACACAGTGCCAATGCCAAGGCTGGGCGAGAAATCCATGCACAGATCGTCAAGGCTGGTGATGAAGAGGAGACTGGAATCAAGGCCAGGCACATACAGAACATCCAGAAGGAACAGATCTCCCCCAGGCCCAAAAAACAAACAACGTCAACACCCTTGAATGGCAGGAGTTGGCCATAATTGGTGCGGAAAACACAATCTGACCCGACAGGGCCGAGAGAGACTAAGGATGAGCGACACGAGGTCATGTGATGAGTGGCCCCGGAATCAATGATCTAGAAACCAGCTGAAAAACGGGTAGAGGGAAACATGAAACACACGGTGACGGTACCTGAGGGAGGGACAGACGAGGGCCAAACAAGATGATAGGGATAAGTGTTGAACTGCCATTCCTAAATCCAAGAACAGTTATCAGGCAAAGCTCTCCAAACACAACAAGACGATGCACCTCGAAAGGCTCCATCTGACTGATGGAAAAGGGGACAGGAATGCCCACTCACACCCTCACCTCCCTGAGAGCAAAGCTGGAGGAGCTCCCGTGAGGCGACGTTCCAGGGCACATTCCTCATCATGACGGTCAGAGGGCTGGTTGGAGAGATAGGTAACAGTGAAGTGTCCACCATCACGGGGCGAGGAAGATGAAGTGTAGTGCACAGATTGAGGCCCATAGTAGGTAGGACCCGAGGCCAGAGGCATACAGTGGAAGGAGCCGGACTGAGAGGTGGGCTGCTGGCGGGGCGCCAGGGTGGTGCTGAAGGCGAAAGAAGAGGGAGAGGAAGAAGAATACGGGGCCACGATGGTCATTTAGAACCAATCACCCCTAATTCATACACCCCTTAAACAGTGCACAACTAACTTCACCATACATGAGAAATTACTAAGAAATTTCCTTGCATGTCATTCTTCAACTACGGAAGGTTGTAAGTAGCTTCCTACCCACAAGTTTTCTAATGTTTCCATTCACACTTCTTATAAAGGCTTCTCACCATGATTCGTGTTTCCAAGAAGTTTCAGTTACTTACATGAGGGATATTTATAAAAATAACCTTAATTTCAATACATTTTTAATGGCTTCTTTCATTAATTCTAAGCAATAAATAATGAGTGTTTTAGCTAATATGTTAGCACATTTCCAAAGAAATAAATTGTTAAAGTGGTAATATTTGCATGATAAAGTTCCCACAAAATTTCCCCCATTTTTCTTCATCATAATGTCTTTTTAGAGAGTCAGCGTTCTCAGAAAGTTTTAACGTACCTATTTCTGGGTTCGAACAGGACGTCTGGGCTTGGCATGACTGAACGCAGAGTGCTGAAGTGTTCGACCGAGAATGTGGACTGACTGAGAATTGCGGCAACTTCAGTTTTTCAGTTT
>SZWC01021270.1:0-12253 GCA_023375785.1 Penium margaritaceum | reverse complement strand
AGCAGCAGCTGCCAGCCGCGGCTGCTGCTGCCTGCTGCTCGCAGCGAGCGAGCAGCGAGCAGCAGCTCGCTACTGCCAGCAAGCAGCATCTCGCTGCTGCTGGGCGAGCAGCAGCCCACTGCTCGCAGCAGGCAGCGGGCTTCTGCCCGCTGTTGACAGAAAAAAAAAAAAAAAAAAACATGCCCGTCACATGCATTGCTCACCATGCCTGTAGACGATGATGAGTATGCTGCACTGTAAGAGGAACTACGCAAAGAGCGCGCAACTCTTCAAGCAACTCTCACTGCTCAGCACGTTGCTAAAGAAAAACTGCGCATAGAGCAGGGGGATCAAGACGCATTTGCATACCACATAGCCGATCTTGTCCTCAATCGCCTGCAACCTGTCTTGTGTTCCGCCTCTGTTGTCTCTGCTGCTGCTGACATTGCTGCTGCCTTCTCTACCTCTCCCGCTTCCGCATCCACGAGCACTGGTTCCCTGCACTCTGACCCCATAGCCGATGCAGCTGCTACAGGCGCTGCCTCTGCAAAAGCCCTTGCCCAGCCTCAGCATCGCAAGCAAGACTTTGACTCAGCACCACCTCACTTCACTACTAACCTCTCGTTTGCCTCCTGGGAGGTGCGCTTCAGTGCATGGGCGCAAGGAGAACAGCTTTGGGAGTACTACCATCCGCCCAATCCCTCAGCCATTCCTCCTTTTGTTCCCACTGATGCTGAGTCTGCACGTGCTGTCCGTGCTTTCATCCGCGCTGTACCCGATGATCTCACCGACGAGATTGGGTCATACAATGCTGCCACTACACGTCGCACACCGGCTGATCTTGTTGGTGCATATGCACTCATCAAACTCTGCACCATTGTCACTGGTCATGTAGCACAAAGCGTGCTCACTGTACAGTTTAACACGTTGTCCATGGGCGCAGACAAAACTGCGGATGCCTATTGGGCGCGCAGCTTGCATCTGCTGAAGGATCTTGGCAAAGCTGCCCCTGGACAGCTTCTTGCTATCCTATCTATTGTCATTGGCCTCATCCCTGAATTGTCCAACATCTTCAGGGAGGTGAAAGACTTTGAGCTTGAGCGTCTTGCTGCTGAGCCTGTCCCGGCTGATTCACCACCAGGCATTGGTGCCCTTTGGGAGTTCACCTCCCAGCGGCTCACTGACTGGTGGAGTGCCCTCCAAAACAAGCGCATCCATCGTGCGGCCGTTGCCGCCGCCACCACAGTACTTCCCTCTTCCTCTTCCTCATCCTCTTCCTCCCCTTCCTCATCATCCTCGCCTGCTGCATCACTTGTGCACCAAGGGGGTGGTGGGGAGGGGGGTTGGGGCAAAGGTGGTGGTCGGGGCAAGGGCATTGGGTCTTGTGGGCAATCGGGCCGTGGCAAAGGCAAAGGCACTAGCACCAACGTTGGCGGCACATCCTCCTCTTCTGCTGCTTCCAGCACTGTCACATGTTGGAATTGTGGGGCCACCGGTCACTCTGCACCAAAGTGCCAGCCCCACCCAACAACGAGCGTCTGGCATATGCCATGTGTACTCACTAGGCACAATCCTCTGGTGACTCTAGGGGCTCTGCTGTTGCCTCTCGCGCTGTTCCCCCCCCCGTCTCCTCCGCGCCGTCACCCCGCCGCTTCTGAGGCTGCCGCCTACCACACTGTTGTTCCACCTCCGCCTGTCCCTTACCCCTGGGGGCGGCCTCCAGGGTATGGTGGGCCAGTCTTCTACGGTCCGCCCTCTAATACTTATGCTGCCCCTTCTTGGGTGGCGTTGCCCTACTCTTCTCATCGTCCATCCACTGGCGTCGTCATCACTCCGGATCTGCCTGAGGACGAGCGGCAGTTGGATGCTGCTCTTTCCCACGCTGTCCACCAGCGTCACCTTCGTGATGAGGGAGGTGAGAGTGACCACTCTGGGTCAGAGTCACTTGCGTGTGTTGTCGATGGTGAGTTGTGTGGTCCAACGTCCGGTCATGTGCTTGGGTGTCCACCTGCTCATGTGCCGTGGATTGAAGAATGGCAGTACCTTTGTTTGCCTCGTTGCCTTGCCGCGTGCGGTTATTGCCTTGTCCCGCATGCTGCCATTGTTGCCGTGAGTCGTGATCCCTCTGTTTTCCGTGCATCGGGAGGCTTTTGGATCCTTGACTTAGGAGCCACCCATCACATGACCTCGTCGTGCGTGTCTTTTATTTCTCTTGGTCCTGTTGGGTCCGTCCGCTTCGTCCGCACTGGCTCCGGTCAGCTGCTGCCTGTGTAGGGTGTCGGTGTTGTGCGCTTTGTTGGTCCTAGGGGGGAACTGTTCCTACCTGATGTATTGTACGTTCCATCGCTTGAGCTGATTCTGCTCTCTGTCACCACGCTTGACGACCAGGGCATGGACTTCTCATCCAGCCGTGGCACTGCCTCTGTCTCTCACCGCACCACTGGCCACATACTTCTCCAAGGCACTCGTTGTGATCGTCTGTTTCTCGTCCCCACCTTCGCACCGTCGCCTGCCACTGCTGCTCATGTTGCATGCTCCCTTTCTCCTGCCCAAGCTCAGCTGCTACACCGTCGCTTGTGCCACATTCACATTACTGCCATTGATTCCCTTCTGCGCACTCTTCCTCCTAAAGGACTGGATGCTGACTCCTTTCTTTCTCCTTGTCCACCTAAGTGTCTGGATTGTGCTCAAGGGAAAATGCACCGGTCCCCTTTTTCCACCTCGGAGACACGCACCTCTGCGTCCCTTGACCTGTTGCATGCTGATGTCATGGGCCCCCTCTCTCATGACACTATTGGGGGGGTTGGTCGCTACGTGCTTTGCCTCACTGATGATTTTTCTCGTATGTGCTGGGTCTTTGCTCTCAAACAAAAAAAGTGACGTCTGTTCCTCCATCAAGTCTTGGCTTCCCCAGGCCGAACTTGCATGTGGTCGTCGTCTCCATGTCTTTCATTGCGACCGCGGTGGTGAATTCCTTGGTCCCACCTCCCGCTTTCTCTCCTCTCGTGGTGTCCATGTCGAGACCACCGGTCCCTACACGCCCCAACAAAATGGCGTGTCTGAGCGTTGGAACCACACTCTAGCAGACGGTGTCCGTACTCTCCTTGCTGCGTCTGGCGTTCCCCCTCTCTTATCCTTTGAAGCCATGTCATACATGACATGGGTCTGGAACCGCATTCCACATGGTCCTCTCCCTCGCCATGTTACGCCGTTTGAACGCTGGTTTGGTCGCCGGGTGGATCTCCGTCTTGCGTGTGTCTGGGGTTGTGTCGCTGCTATAAGGCTTCCTAAGGACCAGCGCGACGGTAAACTCAGTCCGCGTGCTCACTTGTGCACCTTTCTCAGTGTTTCTGCCATGTCTAAGGCATGGCACTTCTGGGACCCTGATCGCGTCTGCGTCGTCGAGTCGAGGGATGCCCTCTTCTTTGAGGATGTCTTTCCTCGCGATTTATCTCGTGTCGCTCCCCCTTCCTCTTTGTCCTCGCTCCGTCGGCTTGGGGGGGTGTGTCTCCTCCAGCCTCCGGTCTCGCTGGTGTGCCTCCCTCGAGCTCGCCCACTCGCGGGCCTAGTCTTGCTTCTGACCTTGCTGTTGCACCTTTTCCAAGCTTGACCACATCCCACCTTTCGTCCCCTCCAGGTTCCTCCCACAAGATCACATCTCCCACTACCTTGTCGTCCTCAGCACATTCTTCACCCTCCTCATCGTCCGAGTCTGTGTCACTACTTGTCAGTGTTCCACCAATGTCCGATGACACTCCTGTACAGTCTCCCCAGTGTGTCGTCTCTGACATCCCCGCATCGTCACAGCGTGTTGGTCCCTCTGACAGTCCCTCCCCGTCACAAGTCTTTGATGCACCTTCAGTTGTTCCCGAGCCATACACTCGAGGGGGCAGACTCCATGCTCTCCCACAGACATCTGTCTCACACCCAAGACTTTCACAGCGGTGCTCTCAAGCCACTGCACCTTCCACTGCAGTTGACTCGAATGCCAGACCTACTGGGCTTGACGCTCTTGGACTCGTTGTCAGCGTAGTCCACCCCAGCTCAGCAGTAGGCTATGCTCTTGTCGCTCATGAGTTCATCAGTGCCTTGGATGCCTCCGCGACAGGATATGTTGCGGCCTGTTTTGCCGCGAGTGGTCTTCCCTCTCTGACCTCACTCTCGGCCGAGCCTACTATAGTGCGTCAGGCTAGAAAGGTCGCTGATGCTGATCTGTGGGAGAAGGCCATGCAGGAGGAACTTACGGCATTGGACGAACATGAGGTGTTCGGGCTTGTTAACCTCCCGCCCAGAAGCAAGGCCATCTCGGCCCGTTGGGTGCTTCGGCGCAAGGTGAATCCTGATGGCACGATTGACAGATACAAGGCACGACTCACGGCCAAGGGCTTCTCCCAAATTCCGGGCATTGACTTTGATGAGACCTTTGCTCCAGTTGGCCGATACACCACCGCCCGGGCCCTCTTGAGCCTTGTAGTTCAGCACGACTGGGAGTTGGAGCAGATGGATGTTGACAACGCATTCCTACATGGACACCTCGATGAGAAGATCTACATGGTGCAACCCCCAGGGTTCACTGACAACACAAACAAGTTTTGGCGACTGAGGAAGACAGTGTACGGCCTCAAACAGTCACCACGCTGTTGGAACTTGGAGATCTCTTACACCCTGGAGAAGGGCGGCTACCACCGCAGCTCGGTCGATCCAGCCCCTCTTTCTGAGTGCCCCCTCTCAGCCCCTCGTAGCCGTTTTGGTCTACATGGATGATCTCCTCATTACGTCACCCAGTCCGGCAGCCGTGCAGTCAGTGAAGGCTCTTCTATAGTGAGTCTACAAGATGAAGGACCTTGGTCCAGCTCCTGTGTTTCTCGGCATGGAGCTGGAGCGAGACCGCTAGCGCAGGACGCTGCATGTACACCAGGCTGCATACATTCGCAGCCTGGGGGAGCGCTTCTCTTCCTTGCTCACCGACTCCCCCACGGCATCCACACCAATGATCCCAGCAGGCTAGCGCCTGCTGAAGTCGCTTGAGTCTTCCCTGTTGGGAAACACTGTCGATGTCACCGATTACCTCAATGTGATTGGCTCACAGATGTACCTCGCCACTACCACCCGAGCGGATGTGGCCTTTGCAGTGAACTTCCTAGCTCAGTTCTCCCAACAGCCCCGCCAGAAGGATCTCGAGGCTGTACTGTGTGTCGTTCGCTATGCTCTGTCCACAGCGCGTGTAGGCCTGTGCTACATATCACATCCCTCTGTTGTCGTTGATGGGTATACCGACAGTGACGGGGCTCATGATACGGATGCACGTAATCGCACTGGCTACATCTTTCTTGTGGGTGGCACAACTATCTCTTGGAAGAGTGGCAAACAAGGTTGTGTGGCGCGCAACTCCAGCGAGGCTGAATATGTTCCCACTCGGCATAGGTACGTGTGAGAGTGTTTGGCTTTCCTGCTTGCTTCAGCAGCTTTACGTGCCCATCTGCTACATCACCCTACGCTGTGACAACCAGAGCACCAAGGCAATTGCTGAGCATGACGGCATGCACCATTCACACACCAAGCACATCAACATTGAGCATCACTTTGTGCGCGAGCGCATTGCTGCAGGAGAGGTCCAGGTCGTCTGGGTCGACACGAGTCAGCAGCGTGCAGACTTTCTCACCAAAGCTCTTAGCAGTGGAATGTTCAAGGCTACTGTGTATGCTGTTGGCTTGTTGCGCGCACGTGATCCTCTTGGCTGATGCGACACCGTTGTCCCTATAATCGTGAGTCCTCGCGTGGTGTGTGGGCTGTTTGTCTGTGGGTCATGGGGGAGTGTTAGCGTTGACACACACGCAAGTGACCTCTTGTCTCCACTCACTCACACACTCGTTCCCTGCAGGTGACTGAGCACCGTTGAAGCCATGGTCCAAGCAGGCCTGGTCAGGTGCTAAGCAGGCGTGACCTCAGCCATACTGAAGCACTTCTCTGGGTGCGCCATGCGACTCTCAGTGTTTGGTTGTGAGCCACGTTGTGGCTGAAACATGAGAATTTACTTGAGAGATGCATGCACCACATACGCTCGTGGTCGATGTGGTTTCTGGACTTGTGTGCCTTGCATGCTGTGTTGGTTGTTTAGTTCTTGCCCGGGTTGCTGATCCTACGNCACACGCAAGTGACCTCTTGTCTCCACTCACTCACACACTCGTTCACTGCAGGTGACTGAGCACCGTTGAAGCCATGGTCCAAGCAGGCCTGGTCAGGTGCTAAGCAGGCGTGACCTCAGCCATACTGAAGCACTTCTCTGGGTGCGCCATGCGACTCTCAGTGTTTGGTTGTGAGCCACGTTGTGGCTGAAACATGAGAATTTACTTGAGAGATGCATGCACCACATACGCTCGTGGTCGATGTGGTTTCTGGACTTGTGTGCCTTGCATGCTGTGTTGGTTGTTTAGTTCTTGCCCGGGTTGCTGATCCTACGTGGCCACACGCTCAGTTGCTCTGAGGTGTGAGAAACCGTGGTGGCTTTTTGGCCAACCGGTCAGGTTCGACCCCGGGGTGGCTGCCGGGCCCCACATCGAGTCTCTCGAGTGGGTGGCCGGATCAACCGCGGCTAAGAGCATGCTAGCTTGTTAGTCTCGATACTCGTTCTCTTCAGTCCAAGTGTTGCTCCACTTCTCTCACCCTCACCCTAGCCATGGATGCCGTGTCCTAGCTTTGTGTGTTTGAGGGTGTAAAGCGGCCTCTTGTCGTTACCTATGAATCAACCTGGATCATGCGGATAGAGGAGACCCACGAGGTGAACAACACTTCTGAAGACATTACGGCTGAGGGCCTTAGTGAGAAAATCAGCTCTCTGAGATCGTGTATCCACCCACGCAACCTGGACGTTACCAACAATAATGCACTCACGAACAAAATGATGCTCCACATTAATGTGTTTGGTGCGTGAGTGATGCATGCCATTGTTTTCGGCAATGGCCTTAGTGCTTTGATTGTCATAGCGCAGAGTGATGCAGCGGACGGAAACACGCAATTGTTGCAATAGATGACATAGCCAGACAGCTTCACACATGCTTGCACCAAGAGCAACATACTCAGCCTCAGCAGTGCTGCGAGCAACACACCCTTGTTGGCCACTTTCTAGGAGACTGCAGTGCCACCAACCAAAAAGATGTATCCTCTTCGCCTGCACGCATCAGAATCATGCACCCAATCAGTGTCAGTGAAGCCGTCCACCACAACCGAAGGCTGTGCATGAAAATGCAGCCCAACACGAGAGGTGGAGAGAGCGTAGCGCACTACACGCAATGTTGCCCCGAGATGACGCTCGCGGGGACACTGAGAGAAGTGGGACAGGAGGTTCATAGCAAACGCCACATCAGCACGCGTGGTCGTGGCAAGGTACATCAAGGAACCAACGACACGGAGGTAGTCGGTCACATCGACTGTCTCCCCCAGCTTGGACGATTCTAGAGACTTTAGGAGGGACTGACGAGCCGGTGTCATGGGAGTGGACGGCGTGGGGATGGACACGAGGAGCGGGGCGAAGCACTCCCCAAGGCTCACACATATGCTGACTGATGCACGTGCAAGAGTGTACGACAGATGCCGCTGTAGACAAGGTAGGAGTGGAGAGACCTAGAGCACGGAGGCCAGGGTCTCCAGAGACAACATGATGAGACTGAGAGGGAAGGGCACGGAGACGCCCACCGCGCGTGTAGGGTGAGACTGGGGGAATGGACGGAACACGCGCGGACGAGGAGGGAGCAGCGGGACGAGGCGGCACGGATTGAGGAGAGGAGTCACCAGAGAGAGGGCGTTGAGACGACAGGGGGTGGCGCTGAGGTGGCGCTGAGTGTAGGCTCAGAGGACGAGGCTGCAGGAGCAGGGGGCTCAAGAGATAGCGGTAGGAGAGCCAAGGGACCGACTGGGTGAAGTCACAAGAGCTGTGGAGGAAGATGAAGATGGCATGGGGAACGCGGACAAGGGGGAACTCTCCTCGTCCGAGGAGGAGACAGAGGGGACTGTGGGATGCTCGGAGGGGAGAACAGCAGGCCCAGAGAGCAGAGGACCACCCCCACCCCGAAAGAGTGGAGGGAGGGACCCACCAAAGCGGGGAGAGTCATGCTCAAACAGGTGTTCAATGAAGAGTGCGTCATGAGAGTCAATGACACGGCACCGGGAGGGATCCCAGAAGCGCCACACTTTGGAGAATGGAGAGACGCCAAGGAAGATGCACAAGCGACCACGAGGAGACTGCTTACCATCATGTTGGTCGGCGGGTACCCACACTGATGTAAGGCACCCCCAGACGCAGGCAAGACGAAGGTCCGCACGCCGGCCAGTCCATCGTTCAAAGGGAGTGACAGAGTAGGAAAGGGGACCATGTGGGACGCGATTCTAGACCCAAGTCATGTAGGACATGGCCTCAAAGGTGAAGAGGGGAGATTGCCCGGAGGCAGAGAGCAGGGAGCGAACACCATCAGCAAGAGTGCGGTTCCAGCGTTCGGACACACCATTTTGTTGGGGGGTGTAGGGGGCAGAGGATTCAAGCCGCACACCACTAGAGTCAAGGAAGCGTGACGTGGGACCAAAGAACTCACCACCATGGTCGCTGCGGAACACACGCAAGGACCGAAGACAAGCCCGCTAAGCCTGTGGGAGCCAGGACTCAAGGACATCAGTGACATCACTCTTGTGTCGGAGAGCAAACACCCAACGGTAGCGAGAGAAATCATCAGTCAAACACAGGACGTAACGCCCAATGCCACCAAGGAAGTCCTGGGGCAACGGGTCCATGACATCAGCATCGACCAGATCAAGGGGGTGCAAGGTAGTGGATTCAGAGGTGGAAAATGGGGAGAGGTACATCTTGCCACTGGCACAGTCAAGGCAGGTGGTCCTGTAGGGAGGAGAGAAAGTGGCAGGGTCAAGGCCGTAGGCAGGCTGGAGACGAAGAAGGCACTGGATCGCGGCAGTGTGGATGTAACAGAGGCGACGATGCAGAAGATCAACATGCTCAAGGGACAGCGACGGAGTGACGTGAACAAGGGCAGAGGCAGCGGAAGACGAGGGCAACGTGAGCGAGACACAAAACAGGCGATCGCAGCGCACACCACAAAGCACGACACGGCCAGAAGAGCGGAGAGAGATAGAGGCAAGGCCACGACTGGACGAGAAGTCCATGCCCTGATCGTCAAGGGTGGTCACAGAATGAAGACTGACCTCAAGGTCAGGGACGTACAGCACATCGGGCAGAAAGACAGTGCCCCTGGGACCAACGAAGCGGACAACACCAACACCTTGAACAGGGAGAAGCTGGCTGGAGCCAGTGCACATAAAGCGGACAGACTGGACGGGTCCGAAGGACACAAAGGAGGAACAAAAGGAGGTCATGTGATGCGTGGCCCCAGAATCAATCATCCAGAGGCCAGGTGAGGCACGAGTGGAAGGAAGAACCAAACAGACAACAACTGTGCCATGGGTGGAGAGGGAAGATGGATGACCAAGACGAGTGGGAAATGTGTAAGACTGCCAATCCTCAATCCATGGACACTCATCAGGCAAGTCCCCCTGAACACCACCAGAGGAAGCACCCCGGAGAGTGACATCTGACTCACAGACAGACACACGGGACCGGCCACTCACACTCTCACCTCCCTGAGAGCAAAAGTGAAGGAGTTCCGCCAGCTGACGCTCAAGAGTGCGCTCCTCATCACGACGATCAGAGGAATGCTCCGAGGAACGGTCGGATGAGCGGTCGAAGTAGTGCCCATTGTCACGAACCCAAGGGGGCATGGAGTAGTGTGATGACGGAGGGCCATAGTGAGGAGGGCTAGACGGCGGAGGAATCCAGTCCCAAGGGCTGGGTGCAGGTGGTGTCAGTTGGAGAGGGGCAAGCGTGGTAGAGGGGGCGGAGGCAGAGGAGGAGGATGAGGAAGATGCGACCGTCACGACTGTAGTAGCAGAGGAGGCGGTGACGCCTGTGCGGGCCCAATGAGCACGCATAGAGGATGCAAGGTGCACATCGTTGCAAGGAGCAAGGCATTTGGGCGTAGACTGACCTGTGGCGCCGCAGTTCCAACAGGTGACATCAGTAGCAGAAGAGGCTACGTTCTTGCCACCGCGACCACCCCCACGCCCGCTGCGCCAACGACCACCACCACGATCGGAGCCGGAACCACTGTCCCCCCCTCGAGAAACAGCTTGAGTGGTGTGGGCTATAGCCTGAGAGGAGGAAGAAGTGGAAGTCGCAACTGTAGAAGAGGAGGGTGAGGAAGTAGTGATGGCAGCAAGGGCAGCGCGATGCATGCGCTTGTTCTGTAAGGCGTTCCACTAGTCGGTGAGACTCGAGGCAGTGAAGTTAAAGAGAGGACCAATCCCCGGAGGGGAGTTAGTAGGAACGGGTGCAGAGGCCATGCGCTCAAGTTTGGCCTGGGAAACATGGAGATAAAGGTCAGACAACTCAGGAATGAGGCCTGCAACGATAGACAGGCATGCAGAAAGAGGGCGGGGAGCGGCTCGGCCAAGGGCGCGTAGCAAGCGCAGACTGCGTACCAAGTATTCATCTGCCGTCTCATCCGCTCGCATCTGCAATGTGTTGAACTGGACGGTAAGGGCACTTTGGACAGCATGCCCAGTGACCGTTTTGCGGCGGTAAATGAGTGCGTAGGCTACAACTGGGTTTGCAGGGGTGCCACGAGTAGGGTCTGCGTTGTACGTGCCAATGTCATCAAGGAGGTTTTCGGGGCCAAAGTTGATGAGGGCTCACAAAGCGCGAGCAGCCTCTACAGGCTGAGGCACAAAAGGCGGCTTGGCGGGAGACTAAGACTCCCATAGCAGCTCACCCTGAGTCCATGCACTGAAGCGCGTCTCCCAGGATGTGAAGGTGAGTTTTGTCGTGAACTGTGGTGGCAGCGTCTCAAAGTTTTTCTACCGTGCTGGAGGCAGAACACAGGTGGAAGCTGCTGCTGAGAGAGCGGGAGAAGAGGAGTTGGCAGCCCCACCGGTGGGTGGAGCTGATGAGTCAGCTGAACCTGCCTGTATAGCAAGGAGAACAGTAGCACAGGCTAGAACAGAGCAGAGACGCTCAAGGACTAATGATGCCATTGTGGCTGTTAGCTCGTGCTGTGCTTCCTGTTCGTGGTGGAGCTCATCTTGAGCTTTTCGACGCTCTGCTTATGCCTCACTAACAGCAGCCTAGAGGGACTTCAGAGCATCCTCTGGTCTAGGCATGATGAGAGAACGCAAACACAAATGGAGTGAGGAGGAGGGGTAGGATAAGAGGACATGCAACGCAGTGTGCAGAGGGTGCTCACCGAACTAGTGACGGGGCAGCAGTGCAAAGAGAGGGGCCACCACGGCTGCCGCTGAGGAGAAGAGGATAGCGACCCACCCCGCAACGGCCACGGTGAGGCAGAGAAGGCCAGTGATAGTGGCTCCAGCCACTGCTGTAGATGCAGATGCAACTAAGACCCCTGTGGTGACGTGTGGTGTGAGCTCTCGAGGAGCACCTGTGGGGATCAGAACTGCGGCTGTGGTGGAGGCGCGGATGGAACCAACAGCAGGTGAGGTGGAGTCAGCGGCAGATGAGGCGACAGTGGCAACAGAGGCAACTGCTACCGTTACTTGGGTGGCGATGTTGGCAGCTACGGCAGCAAGTAGCGTAAGAGAGGCCGCTGCGTGCTAGTAGGCCTCCGTTGCACGGCCCACCGCAGTTTGGGTGGGAGCTCTGCACGCACGGGCAGTGGGAGCAAAGGTTGCTGCGGCCCCCGCAGCTGCATCCAGGATGGCCCCTGCTAGGCCAATGGAGTCTGTATGGACTGAAAGAACGGGGATGACACCTGGGACCTCCGGAGTCGGAGCTGGTTGAGCAGATGCGGCTGAAGCGGTGGAGGGACCTGCAGAGGTGTTGGAGGTAGATGCAGCAGTGGATGGCTGTGGCACTGTAGGTGGTTGCATGTTTTGAGGGATGTGATGGTGACGGTGGCAGATCGTCGGCCTTGTACACCTGTCGATTGATCCCCTCTTCCTCCCTCTTAGCACGTGCGGCCAGTTCCTCACGCCAATAGGAGGAGTCAAGCATACGGAACCAGAGAGGCGTGTTATCTTCAGGTGGTGTTGGGGGGTCAAAGATCCGAGGGTCCTCCCATCCGTGATCAGCGTAGCGTGTTGTTATTTGAATGCCCCTTGGCCACTAGTCTCCAGAATTGGCGAGTAGTGGACGGACCAGGCATGCACTGCTCATGTGGAGCAAGTCCCCTGGGTCCGGTCCAACAGACCAGGCATGCAC
>SZWC01021269.1:12770-35546 GCA_023375785.1 Penium margaritaceum | reverse complement strand
GGATTTCGCGATTCGAGGAATAACTACAACCCGAACTACATAGCACCTGGAGTGCGACCAATCCATCCATCATGTCATTTGAAAAGGCATCTTGCCCCTGAGGGACTGCTAATCGCACAGCAGAAAAAACATGGCATACGCGTACCATGACGTCACTATGAAGTCACCATAAAAGTAGGACCCGTATCGCATGACGAACTATCTTTCCAATATCTCTGGAGTAGCAGTAGAAGAGGGGTTTAAGGCTGGGGGGCGGGGGGGGGGTGGGGGGATGTCTTCGTGCCGGACCAGGAATGGCGTCACGACTGCTTTTGCATCGCACGCCTTCGCGAAGACGCCAGAAGGAGGAGAGCAACTACTTGCTCAAATCGATCGATAAGGAGAAAGAAGTCAAGAGAGAATAGAAAAGGAATCAAAACACATAACTAGATGGTTGGGGACGGAGGGATGTGGTGCAAAGGCATCATTTCGGTCCGTCCAGAGTCGGGTTTATCGCTGGGATCGGCGTAAGATGACACTAAGAATGATTTTCAATTTCAGCGTCGTCAGGAGTTTCATGGGTTCCGTAAGTGGGAACCGCAGGCAGATTCTACAAGATGGTGGCTGTAAAGGCTTCAATCGGTCGCCATTTATCAATCGCCATGATAAGCGGTAGAAGCTGCGCCGGAAAGCTTCAATTGATCGTAATTCTACATTCACGGAAGTCCAACCCAGCGAGCTCGTTGGAGCGTCCAAGGATTAGCCGTAGGAAACCTAGAACAGAGTACTATAACTTTCATTCATCATGTTAACTCCGAAGTGAAAATTCATAATCACAAACAGCCCCGCGAACAAGATCGCGACTCCAAACCTTGAAACTGCATCCTGTTGCCGAATCTTCAAAACAATCTCTAGACTTCCGTCGTGGACGGGCCTAATGACTCGGATACCAACACCGCGCGCACTATTAAGCTAGCATACCCGCGAGTCCAATGCTTGATACAGCATATCCACCTATTTTTAAAAAGAAAGTAGATATCCGGCCCTTTCTCTCCATGCTCGATCAGCCACATGCTGCGCTCATCGAGCATGGCGAGGAGGGTCATGTGATGGTGATGAATTCATCAAAAGAAAAAAAAAAAGGTCCAAAATTTCATTTTTCTCACAACCCAAAACTTAAAGAAAACTTTTCAGTCTTAGAGTGTTTTCAAGTTACGTATTCTACGAAGCACAAAACGAAGCGCGAGTGGAATTGATGTACAGGTTATTGCCAGGGCTTTCTAACAAGCCTCTACACATCTAAGATGGCGGTCATTAGGGGTCATCACGCTCTCACAAGTTCACAGTGTTGGTTGGTGCGACCTATTTGAAACATTCGACAAGTTTCACAGACCGCATAGGGACATCACATGCCCAAATTGTTGTTGGAAAATGTTTGATGACCCTCTATGGCATTCATGTTGGTGGTCGTGGTCATCGGTTGTAGCTTTCTTTCCAAGGGTGCCTTTGCTCTTGTAATGTGCTATCGCAAGTCGCCGTGGTTTGGTGGGTCCTCCTAAGACCATGGCTATAGGAATAGCTCTCACACCTACTCCCACTAATACCCCCCTGATCTTTGAATTCGATTTTAATGTTTTTTTAATTGGTCGAATTGGATACGTTATTTCGTTTCACGAATTTAAAGGAACAAAAAAAACTACTTTTAAGAATAGTCGAATTCTAGGGTTCACATACATATTATATTCTTGTTTTTTCATATGTTGCACACAGTAATGGAGTCGCCATAGTAAAAACAAATTTGTGTTCAGGTTCGCTCGACGGTGTGCACGGTCACAGTCAGCCAAATCTCCGCGAATTGACTGTCCGAACATCCAAGTCAGCATTGTAAGTGAATGCGCATGCACGACGACCAGTCACCGTCCTATGTCTGCCGCCGAATTTTCGGAACACCTCGAAATTGAACCGAGCCATTCGTCGAATTCAAGGGTTCATTTTTCCACGAATTCGACGAATTAGGAACACATGAATAATTCAAACCCCAAAAAATTATGCTAAATCATGGAACACATAATTCGGAAAATCTCATCCTACGAATTCAAAGATCACGGGGGTACGTCTCTTCTTCACAGCTCATGGATGCATGCCTTGCTGATCTGATTCCATGAGAAACTACTAGGAAGCTTCCTATTCTTGCTGTAGCTCGAGATACTGCGCAGCACGTTGGGGCAGCGGTGTTGTTGATGCATCGTGCGGGCTTCCACCCTCGTTGCTTAGTCTGTTGCCCCCTCAGTCCGTTGCTCTAGAGTCTAATTCTGCAAGATCTCGGTTTGTTACTCACATATGCGTGCGCTGGTGTTAACGCCATAAAGCAACTGAAAACTGGAAGTAACTGATTAGGAGTCAAGAATGAACAACAATGGGAGACTCCTCCAGATTCTAGCTCCCCCCCCCCCTAGCTTTGTAGAGCTTGTTACGCAGCAAACCAGCCAATCAAAAAATACTCCTAGACCTATTTTCTCGCAGACAGAGATTTCTCCGTGAGACCTACCAGACAGCCAACAGTCCAAAACCCAGGTGTCATCCATTTTGCCTGAAAATTGGACCATGTTAGAATACCAATGCTGCGACACAATCGTGCGGTCAAACACAGCTAGAAAAATTGTAGCAAAGAGTTATGGCTGCCCAAACCCAGGTGTTGTGATTTGTGACGTTCTTGTACAGTGTACTCTGACCACTCGGCCGTGTCGATACTCGTGCAGATCCCTCAGGCGGGCCCTGGTAACACCGGTGCGACGAATGGTGGCGGAAAACCAGCCTGGAGTTGGCCGACTGCCGTTCCAGAGCCCCGGACACTGCCGAGACTACTTGTTGTTTTTTCTACAACTTGTTGGAGTTTTTCAGCGGAATGGCCATGAGCCTGATTTGCATGTTTTTGCATTGTGTTTTCACCGTCTAATGATGGATGCATGCATGTGACCAGTCGTAGCATCCCTCTTGTGATCTTGTACGTCTAGGTTCAGACGGGGTAACATTCTGACATGTGTGCGCAGAGTTATGGCCAAAACAGTGGTTTTGGGCGTGTTTTAGGACAGCTCTTCGACCGCCGCGTGCGACACCCGCTGTGCGCCGCGGCAGGTATTTATGCCATGGACCTGTCATTTTTCGTTTCTCTCTGCAAATGCTATTGAAGCATTCAGACACTTTGCCTTGAGTCCCCCAGCCAAACTCTTGCCATTGCGTGCACGACTTGTGACTGTCGTCACCGTCTGATCAAGCACTGACGCTTGGTCAACGGGAGTGTTGTTAGGAAGCTTCCTTGCATCTTGTCATAGTATCAGAGCAGTGAGATAGTTCTCACCGAGCTGCGCAGTAGAGATGCAGCAGAGCAGCACTAGTGAGAGTCACCGCTGCAGCAGATCCACTGGGGCCTGTCGGAGACAACTGGTCGCCGTCGACGCAGCCCACACCCATCACGTGAGACCGTAGCAGCGGCATTGTCACTTTCCTAGCAGCAGCAGCAGCGGCAGCAGCAGCGCCGTAGCAACAGCTACAACAGCGCATCGCAGCTGTAGCGAGTGCAGCCGCCGTCCGCAGCCGTAGCGGCTGCCGCGGCGACAACAGCGCATTGGCAGTAGCGTATTGGCAACAACGGCTGTAGCAGCAGAGCAGCAGCAACGACGACAACAGCAGCGCAACAGCAGCAGCGGCAGCCGCGGCGGTAGCAGCAGAGCTGCAACAGCAAAGCAGCAGCAGCTGTAGCAACAACAGCGTAGCTGCGGTAGTAGCAGCAGCGTGCGGCAGCGGCAGCAAGCAGCAGTCGTAGCGTGCAGCAGCAGCAGCGGCATTGCGCAGCCGCTGCTGCCGCTGCTCCGCACGCAGCCACGCAGCTGCTGCTACAGCTTACAGCACAACTGCAGCAAGAGCTGAGCGGAAGCTGATACGCAACTTCTGTGCAGCTTCCGCGCAGCCGCCGCGGAGCGGCTGCACGCTCGCGTAGAACCGCAAGAAAAACAAGAGGGAATCGAGCTGACGTCAGTAATTTTGCTTGCTGACGTCATCAGGTCGTGCTGACGTCAGCAACCACCTGCTGAAGTGAGCACCATACTTAGCCAATCTTTTGGCCGGACAGTTAAAAGTTGCCACCGTCTCAAATCCTCGAGAAACGCTGACGCTTTTGAAATCCGACAAACCTGACATGTCGACTCATACTGAGAGGCGACATGAACTCGTCTGAAAACAAGGGGGAGGGGACAGATGATCCCTCCTCCTCTTCTTCTGGAATCCTGAGCCCACGCTCGTAGGCCATTGAGGACCTGTGGAGCCAGGAGGATGAGATGGGTCGCCTACAGCGGGAGCAGACTGATGCCATCCGCACGTTGACTGAGCTCCCACATGCCCAGTCCACTGTCCCACGGCAAGTTTCTGAGGGAGCTGACGGCGTTGCGGTCTCTTCACAGTAGTCGGCTCAGGCACCCGTGACAGGAGGTAGACCTGACCCACCACCTCCTGACCTCCTGGATGATGATCCATTCATTCAAGGCATCAGAGGCGACTCTCCAGATCATGAGATTCGAGTTGTTCAGGAGCGCCTCCGTCAGCTGCAGACGGGCACCAGATCTCCTCGGTTTCCTCTGATACGATCGTCACCCNTGTCCCACGGCAAGTTTCTGAGGGAGCTGACGGCGTTGCGGTCTCTTCACAGTAGTCGGCTCAGGCACCCGTGACAGGAGGTAGACCTGACCCACCACCTCCTGACCTCCTGGATGATGATCCATTCATTCAAGGCATCAGAGGCGACTCTCCAGATCATGAGATTCGAGTTGTTCAGGAGCGCCTCCGTCAGCTGCAGACGGGCACCAGATCTCCTCGGTTTCCTCTGATACGATCGTCACCCAACTATCCCGGTGACTATCCCCTTCCATGAGTCTTCCTCATTTCTCGTCCTCCTCAGCCTGCGGTTGCTCTCCCCACGGAGCGGCAACCCAAGGATTTTGAGACACCACCTCCACGGTACATCAATGAGGACGGCTTCGACTGCTGGGAGATCCTCTTTCAGGTTTGGGCTACCTTGGAGGGAGTGTGGCCCTACTTCTACAGCCCGTATCAGCCTACAGATCCAGCACAGGTGCTGACAGCAGCCAGGGCCATGCGCGGACTCCTCTATGCCATGCCACGTAAGACCGTTGTCGATTTCCGCCCCTTCCTTGGCAAGGCCGGCACAGGCACCGGCGCCGATCCACGCGGAGGTTAGGATCTGGCCTTATCCTTGCAAGCCGTAGGGACGCACGCCACTCGTGCAGCACACATTTGTGCCTTCCACTCTCTCCGTCAGGGGCCTACAGAGCCTGCAGCCGATTACTGGAGATGCGCCATGCACATCTACACGCGCCTTGGGACCTCAGGAGGCACACAGGTATGGGCGCTCTGTATGATGATGCTCGGAGTTCGCCTTGAGTACACTGACATCTTCACACAATACAACGATGCTTTTCTCGAGCCCTTTTCAGTCACTCTGCAGCTTCTGCTCTGGGCGTATCAGCTCTTCCTCCACGTGACTTCAGCCCACGAGGCAACTGTGGCCCATCAGGAGACTTCTCTTACTGCAGCCGTCATTGCATCACCACCATGATCCCTCCTGCGGTCTCCTTCTTCATCCTTAATCACATCCTCATCTTCCTCCTCCTCTTCGGCCCCGCCCACACCCACTCGGACACAGGGTCTTGCAGCAGCAGCTCAGGGGAAGAAGAAGAAGGGGAAGTGTGGATCACGTCAGCAGCAGTCACAGCAGCAGTCGTCATCCAGTGGTAGCAGTGGATGCTCTGTTCACTTCTACAATTGTGGAGGTTCCCATCGCTACACCGGGTGCCAACAGCCGCTTGACGGGGTACAGACTACTCCTGGGCTCTAGGCTGCACACGCCCTCCGTTCCACGTCCAGCACGTCATCCTCGCCATCCGCCGGACGCGTGGCGGCCACGACTACAGCTGTTCCCGCTTCCTCACCGTCGAGTAGCAGTGATCCGGACCCATGCGACCACACCATTGCTGACCTGCGACACCTTCTGGCGCTGCGCTTTCAGAGAGGTGCAAGTGTGTTGTCATCGTCGGTTGGTCCACAGACTGTTTGTCCGTCCGTTCCTGTGGGTCGTGACGACACGTGTAGGGGAGCACATTCAGCATGTGATGATGATGGGCCTGATTGCACCGATTGGGTTCACGAGTCTCATCTTTGTGCCCTGCGTCCTTCCTCCCCACTGACGGCTCAGCGTCCCTCTGATGTCGAGTGTTCCATTGCCCGTTGTACAGTGACGTCCACCAGTCCCGACTCCGGTGGCACTTGGATCATCGATTCTGGTGCCACTCATCACATGACGTGTCGTTGTAGTGATTTTGTTTTTCTCGGTCCTGTCATGTCTGTCCGTTCCGTCCGTACAGGCTCTGGTCAGTCCTTGCCAGTCCATGGTGTTGGGGTTGTATGTTTCGACGGTCCGTCTGGCCCCTTGTATCTTTTCGACGTGTTGTTTGTGCTTGATCTTGAGCTTAGCCTACTTTTTGTGCGTGCTTGCACACTGATGGGTCTCTCTATGGAGCATACCGCAGACTCAGCGACTGTGACCGCTACTGACACTCGCAGTGTTATCCTTCGTGCCTCAGTCGTAGATGATCTGTATCACGTCTCTCGGACCTCCTCCCCTTGCTGCCCTTCCTCCTCCGGTCGGGTCTTTATCACTGGTGTTTTGTCTCCGGAACATCAGCGATTGCTTGATTGCCTTTTGTGTCATGTGGGCTCTGATACTATGTCAAAGCTCATTTGGACACAGACAACTTCCGATCTTGACGCAGCTTCTTTCAAGAAGCCGCCCAAGACCGACTGTCTTTTCTGCACTCAGGGGAAGATGCACCGATGCACCTGCCCTGACTCTCGTTCCCGAGCGCCCGGCCTCTCGAGCTAGTTCACTCAGACCTTCTCGGTCCTCTTCCGGTCGAGTTCCTATTTGATTGTGGCCGGTATGTTCAGACTGTGACTAACGACTTTACCCGGATGGGGTGGGTCTACAGCCTGCGTGAGAAGAGCGACGCCGCCCTTGCAGTTCAAGTCTGGCTAGTGATGGCTGAGCGTCAGTCCCGTGACACGCTACATACTTTTTGCTCGGATCACGGTGGTGACTTCCTTGGCGAGATGGACAGGTTCTTTGCTGAGCATGAGATTTTTCACCAGGTCTCCGCTCCTGCTACCCCTCAGCAGAACGGTGTTTCCGAGCACTGGAATCGCACCATGGAGGATGCGGTCCGTGGTATACGGTCTTAGTGCGGTCTCTCTAAGTCCTTTGTCTTTGAGGGTTTCGCCTACATGACTTGGGTCTGGAACCGCCTCCCGCACGGTCCGCTTCCGGACCACACTACACCGTAAAAGCTCTGGTTTGGACACCGTGCTGACCTTCGTCTCGCTCGCGTCTGGGGATCCTTGGCCTCCGTGTGGTACACTGAGGACAAGCAAGGGTCCAAGGTCTCACCACGGGGCCGCCGGTGTGCCTTTGTAGGCATTTCCCCGTGGTCGAAAACCTGGCGCTTATGGGACCCTACTCGTCGTCGCGTCATTGAGTTACGGGACGCGCTCTTTTTTGAGTCTCTCACCTACCGTGACCTGACTTCGATCACGTCACTCTCCTCCACACATGTTCTTACCTGTGAGGGTTCTCGTTTGATGGGGGAGACTTCCATGCCAGCGAGCACCTCTCTCCAGGCTGATGTGTCCGTTCGAGCCCCCTTCACCTCTCGGTCTCCAGCCCTTGATGACCCGGCGATCTTCGCCGTCAATCCAGAGACCTCGACCGTCAAGCCTATTTCAAGCCCCACAGGTGCCCCTGCTTCTGTTCCCGCGCCTACTTCTGTGCCAGTACCTACGTCTACTGGGACTCCTATTTTTGTGTGTGGTCCAGTCTCGCCTTCTCCCGTATCTGATCTTGCTCGCACTCTTGCCCCTGTGTTAGGTCCAGTCTTGCCTGCTCCTATTGTCACACCCAGCCCCGTGTCCCCCACACATGCATCTTCTCGCACGACATCACCTGCATTGCCTCAGTCCCCACCAGCTGTGGTCGTGCCTGTCCCTGAGCCTGAGGTGTGCCACTCCAGCTCCGGTTACTCCCGTGAGCCCGGTGGCCGTCTTCGACCACTGGATTCCGCAGCTCAGTGAGCGTCGCGCCCCGCACCCGAGCGTCCCCCTCGCAACATTGTGAGTGGTGACCCCGGCACAAAGGCCCTAGGCCTGAGCATCCGCACTGAGCTCACAGAGGAACAACCAGCGTGCCCCGTAGGGCACGATCTCGTCACTCGCGAGTTCCATATCGCTTGTGATGTAGTAGCTAATCTTGTGGTCGTCAGGCCTAGCACCAAGGCGTGTGCCCTTGCCACGCAGAGCTCTCCCTCGATGGCGCCCGACCCGGGCACCCTGAGGGAAGCTCTCTCATCACAGGATTATGACACTTGGCGCGCTGCCTGTGAGGATGAGCTTCGCGCTATCCGAGACCATAGCGTCTATGAGCTTGTTGACCTTCCGCCTAGGAGGAAGGCTATTCAGGTCAAGTGGGTCTTTCGCAAGAAAGTGAAGCCGGATGGCTCATTGGAACACTAGAAGGCCCGCTTGGTCATCAAGGGGTACTCTCAGATTGAGGGTGTCGATTACACTGACACTTTTGCCCCTGTCGTCCGCAAGACCTCAGCTCAAGCTCTGTTCGGTGTAGTGGCTGAGCATGACTGGGAACTGCACCAGATGGACGTGAACAATGCGTTCCTCCATGGCTCTTTGGATGAGGAGATTTACGTGGCTTTGCCACCAGGATTTCAGGACGGTGACAAGGTCTGGCGCTTGTGCAAGTCCTTGTATGGCCTCAAGCAATCTCCACGTTGTTGGAACCAGGAGATCACCGGCACTTTGACTCGTGATATGTATAAAGCAAGGCAGATCCCTCTCTCTTCATCCTACCGACACCCGAGCGGTTCACCACCATCCTGGTCTATGTCGATGACCTTCTAATCACGTCTCCGTCCTTGGAGGCCGTGAAGGAGGCCAAGGTTGTCCTTCATACTGCCTATAGGATGAAATACCTCGGTCCTGCATCGGTGTTTCTTGGTGTGGAGATCGTGCGAGATCGCAGACGACGGACACTGTTGTTGCATCAGGCCCGATACGCATGAGTCATGGGAGAGCGTTTCAGCGACCTCCTTGGTGCATTGCCCACCACTTCCACACCTCTTACACCTGATGGGCAGGATGCCTTGAAGGTGGATGATCCCACAAAGCTGGGGGAGATAATGGGCGTGACCTTCTACCTCCGTCTCATCGGATCTCTGATGTACCTGGCCACTACCACACGTCCTAACATCGCTTTCGCTGTCAACCTCCTTGCTCAATTCTCCCAGGCTCCACGTGCCAGAGCCCTTCACGTGGCTGTGCGAGTGGTATGGTACATGGTCTCCACACCGTACCTCGGGCTTTGCTTTCGTCAGCAGTGTTCGATGGTCCTTGACGGCTACACTTATAGCGACTGGGCCTGGAGCCCAGATGGACGCAACGGTACTGGCTACGTGTTCCCGCTCAGCGGTACCGCTCTGTCTTGGCATAGTGGGAAGCAGGGCTGCATCGCACGTAGCACGTCGGAAGCAGAGTACGTTGCTTTGGGCGCGGGGGCTGCTCAGGCGGTGTGGCTACAGCGCCTGTTTCTTGAGCTTGGTCAGTCAGTTCCCGCCATTGTGCTTCGCTGCGACAACCAGAGTGCCCTCGCCATTGCGGAGAACTCCGGTGTCTTTCACACTCGCACGAAGCACATTGCGGTTGAACATCACTTTGTGCGTGATCTGGTGGAGGGACACGTGATCTCCGTCATGTGGGTTGGCACCGACATGCAGCGTGCTGATTTCTTGACAAAGGCACTGGCTCGCGGAATGTTCCCGGTGGCCATTCATTCTGTTGGGCTTCGCCCCATGCCTGAGAGTGGTTGAGTGTGGGATGTGTGTCCGTATCCCATCTGTTTTACAGACACTATTGTACTCGTCCCAGTGCTGCACGTGTATGGACATGCGTACCATCGGGTCATGGGGGAGTGTTGTGATTTGTGACGTTCTTGTGCAGTCTACTCTGACCACTCGGCCGTGTCCATACTCGTGCAGATCCCTCAGGCGGGCCCTGGTGACACTGGTGCGATGACTGGTGGTGGACTACCAGCCTGGAGCTGGCCGGCTACCGTTCCAGAGCCCCGAACACTGTCGGGACTTCCTATTGTTTTTTCTACAGCTTGTAGGAGTTTTTCGGCGAATTGGCCATGAGCCCGATTTGCAAGTTTTTGCATTGCGTGTTCACCGTCTCATGATGGATGCATGCATGTGACCAGCTGTAGCGTCCGTCTTGTGATCCTGCACGTCTAGGTTCAGACGGCGTAGCATTCTGACATGTGTGCGCAAAGTTATGGCCAGTTTTGGGCCGGTTTTAGGACAACTCTTGGACCGTCGCGTGCGACACCCGCTGTGCTCCGCGGCAGGTGTTTATGCCATGGACCTGTCATTTTTCCTTTCTCTTTGCAAATGCTATTGAAGCAATCAGACACTTTGCCTTGTGTCCCCTAGCCAAACTCTTGCCGTTGCGTGCACGACTTGTGACTGTCATCACCGTCAGATCAGGCACTGACGCCTGGTCAACAGGAGTGTTGCTAGGAAGCTTCCATGCATCTTGTCACCAGGTTGTGCCTATGATGGTCCATTGTTCCAAACAGTGCCACGCAGCATGAAACATGGACCCTAGGCAGAGCATGATGCTACATATGCAATCGCACATTCAGATCCAATGCTGCACGTATGCAGACAGCCTCTGCGGTGGTACTCACCGCGGGCGGCTCGATCGCCAAGGAGGCCTGTCGATGGAGTTGGGCACATTGACGCAGGGAGGAGACTCCAGCAAACTGCGTGTAGGCCTCAGCGTGTATTGGCTCCACGGGACAACACTCCAGCAGCGTCAAGTCTCGCCGTCAATCATCTGCACGTCGGTGTACAGAAACCGAGAGGACACAACAGAGCATAATGAGAGATGCGCAAAAACCAGCAGTCCCCCATGACTCACAAGCGCAGTGCACATGGACGGGCAGCGTCACATTCAACAAACAGACTCCTCCACGGCACATAGAGACTTAGGCCAGGACAAAGAGTGCAACTCACAGACGTACGCCGACTGAACTCATAGCCTTCTTGAATGAGCCGCGCTTTAGTGCCTTGGTCAAGAAGTCAGCCAACTGTCGTGATGTCTCAAGCCACACAATGTTGATGCTGTTTTCCTGTAACAACAAACGCACGTAGTGATACTCAACATTGATGTCCCTTGTGCGTGTGTGATGCACGCCGTCATTGTTGGTGATGGCCATGGCACTCTCACTATGACAATGCAACGTGATGGATGTGACAGACTAACGCAACTCGGACAAAAGACGCCGCAACCACACGCTCTCTCATGCGCCTAAACCAAGGGCTATGTACTCAACCTCAATACTGCTACATGCAATGCACCCCTGCTTGCCACTACGCCAGGACACCGCCGTACCGCCAATCAGAAAGATCCGGCCTGTACGGCTCTTATCGTCCGGGCTACCGACCCAGTCACTGTTGGTGTAGCCCACCGCGACAACACATGGTTGTCGACGAAACATGAGACCTTGCCGTGGAGTCAAGACAACAAAGCGCAGTACTCAGATCGCGGCCTGGAAGTGGAGGTGACGCGGCGACCCGTTGACGCGCAAATACGCGGTCACGTCTACTAGCTCCCCCACCACGACTGGATCACAACTCTTCACCATCGCCTGATCGTCGGGCAACATGGGTGAGGATGCTCTTGGCATGAGGGGCATGTCCTCAGCGAAGCACCCAGATAGGGTATGGATGTAGGCGGCTTGATGGACATGCAGTGTGCCCGCGAAGCGATCATGCTCAAACTCCATGTCCAGAAAGAATTGCGCTGGCCCGAGGTCCTTCATCTGGTAGGCAGCGTGCAGTAAGTCCTTGACCCGCTGGACGGCAGCTGCATCCGGAGATGCGGTGAGGAAGTCGTCGACATAGACCAAGACATCGACGAGAGTATGACCTTGTGGGGTCGGCAGAGCTGCGAATGAGGCCGCCGCTAAGAAGCGTACAAGTAATCTCCTTGTTCCAGTAGCGTGGTGATTGCTTCAAGACATAAAGGGCCTTCCGCAGCTTCCAGACCTTGCCAGAGCCATCGTCAAAGCCTGGAGGCTGCATCATGTAGAGCTCCTCACCCTCCACTGAGTTATGGAGGAAGGCGTTGCTCACATCCATCTGATGGAGTTCCCATCCATGTTAGGCAACCAGGCTAAACAACGCCCGGCTGGTGGAGAACCAACCGACTGGGGCAAAGATCTGGTCATAGTCGATCCTAGGGATCTGAGCAAACCCCTTGGTCGTGAGATGTGCCTGGTACTTGATTGGAGACCCATCTGGCTTCCACTTTCGCCGGAGTATCCACTTGGCGCAGATAGACTTGCAGCCCGGGGGAAGGTCGACAAGCTCATAGACGTGATGTTGCCGAATGGCGGCTAACTCGTACGCACATGCAGCTTCCTAATGAGCAGCCTCGGGAGACGTCCGAGCCTCACGTAGGGTGGCTGGGTCCTCTGGTCGCTCAGTGAGGCATACAATGAGTGTGTGCACGTCCCGTGCCCCTGGTGGCATCCGCGTGAGCATGGCCATAACGGCATACCGGTGTTCTTGATGGAGCAGGGCATAGCCCAAAGCTGACCCTAGATGTAGGTCGGTGATGACGGACAGTGTGGCCAAGCCTAGTGCCTTGGTGCCGGGGTCCCCACTCACGATCGTGGGAGTGGATCTGACATCAGGTGAGGATCCTCGTGGAATGACACGGGGTCGTGGGATTAGAGACGTGCGTAGGTGGCCTGAATGCCAGCTGTCGGACTGGGTCTGAGGCTCCCGCCTACACCACGTGTGTAGCGCGCCGATGCGGACGGGGCAACCGGCCCTGAGGGGCCGCCAGACATGGACGGGGCAGCCGGCCCTGAGGGGCTGATAGACATGAATGGGATGGTCGGGCCTGAAGGGCTGTCGGACGCGGATAGGGCAACCGACCTTGAGGGGCTGGCAGACACAAACGGGGCAGCCGGCCCTGAGGGGCTGGCGGACACGGACAGGGCAGCCCACCCTTAGGGGCTGGCGGACACAGA
This sequence comes from Penium margaritaceum, assembly GCA_023375785.1. Lineage (NCBI taxonomy): Eukaryota > Viridiplantae > Streptophyta > Zygnematophyceae > Desmidiales > Peniaceae > Penium > Penium margaritaceum. The sequence goes on along the minus strand of SZWC01021269.1, from coordinate 22,336 downwards.
CGGAGTAGCCCGCCCTAAGGGGCAGGCAGACACGGGCGACGCAGCCGGCCCTGAGGGGTTGGCGGACACGTATGGGGCAGCCGGCCCTGAGGGGCTGGCGCACACGAGTGGAGCAGCCGGCCCTGAGGGGCTGGCAGACATGGACGGGGCAGCCGGTCGTGAGGGGCTGGCGGACATGGTCGGGGCAGCCGGCCGGGAGGAGCTGGTGGACACGGACAGGGTGGCCGGCTCTGAGGGGCTGTCGGACATAGATGGAGCAGCCGGCAAAGGTGGGCCCGTGGGCGCAGACGATGGAACAACCGAACGCGGTTGGACAGAGGATAGACCCACCACTCCCCACCGCAATGGGAGGAACGTCAACGCGCCAGAGCGAACGAGGTCGCGGGGAAACATTTCCTCAAAGAAGAGGGCATCGCGGGACTCGACGATGTAGTGTCGGGTGGGATCCCAAAGATACCATGCCTTTGACTGATGTGAGATGCCAAGGAAGGTACACAGACGACCGTGAGGCTCAAGCTTGCCACCCTGGTGCGGGGCAGGCAACCACACGATGGCTACGCAACCCAAGACACGAGCCGGATGTAGGTCTACGCGTTCTCCACACAAGTGTTGGTATGGGGTTGACTGACGAGGAATGGGTCCGTGGGGAATCCGGTTCTAGACCCACGTCATGTAGGTCATAGCCTCAAAGTAGAAGCCGTCAGAGATGCCGAATTTGACTCGCATGGTGCGGACGGTGTCATCCATCATGCGGTTCCATCGCTCAGAGACGCCATTCTGGGCTGGTGTATAAGGCACCGATGTCTCATGATAGACACCACGGGAGGCAAGGAAGAGTGTGGTCTCCCCCAAAAACTCACCCGCGCGATCAGAATGGAAGCGGCGGAGAGGGCGACCACACTCGTATTTAGTGCGAACAAGCTAGTCCTGAATGGTAGGAGCGACGTCGCTCTTTTGCCTCAGGCAGAAGACCCGGCGATAGCGAGAGTAGTCGGCCGTAAGGGTTAGGACGTAACGACCGTGCTCACCGAGTGACTCAGTCGGGAGGGGACCCATGACATCAAAGTGAACAAGGTCGAGCGAGACGAACGCTTGAGAGGCAGAGAGGGGATTGGTGGAACGGTGCATCTTGCCTTGAGCACAATCAATGCACTCTGTGGGAAACGATAGAGGAAAGAAGGCTGAGTCAAGACCAGTGGCCGGCTGTGTGCGAATCATGCTGTCAATAGCGGCTGAGTGGACGTGACACAGGTGGCGATCCAGGAGACGAGTGTGTTATGGAGACAAGGTGCTGGTGACGAACACGCGGCCAGTATCTGCCGATGGGGAGGAGACAGAGGTGGGAGCGGACACACGCGGTACATGCCACGAGTTGCCACGGGCGGTGGCATGCAAAACGACATGACCGGACAGACGCAACGACATATTGTCCACACCACTTGAATGCAGAACATCCATACTCATGCGATCAAGGGAGGTGACAGACAGGTGGATGAGCTCAAGGCCAGGGACAAAGAGAACATCAGTCAAGAAGACATCACCCGCTGGACCACGGAAACAAACGACGCCGACACCACGAACAGGCATTACCTGACCAGATCCCATCCGAACCCTGGTGACATCGCTGATGGGACCAAGAACACTGAAGGCCTCGCGCGAGGCTGTCATGTGATGCATGGCCCCAGAGTCAATGATCCAGGTCTCTGACAGATCCTGGACCGGTGTGGCCAGGTTGCTGACAGTCACATGGCAATGGGCAAGCGATGTTGACGAAGTGGACGAAGGTGCAAGCCGGGAGTGCCAGTCATCTAGCCAGGCGACATCATCTTGAAGAGCAGGGGGAGGACAAGGCACGGCAAAGGACGGGAAGGACGGAGATACAGGACATGATCACAACACTGACTCTGTCATGCAGGGCTGGGAGGAACTAGCGACTGCGCAACTTGCACTTCCCTTGGGAGGAGGGCGAGGAAGGTCGGGCTGGAAGGCGATGACCTGCTCCAGCTGGCACTCGTGGGTGGAGGATCTGATGGAGTAGACTGACTGTGGTGTGATGGTTCCGGAGTCTTGGAAGGGAAAGGAAGGTGTCGGGGATGGAGCAACGGGTGCAAACCGCTGTGGAGGAAGCTGCGATGAGGACATTACGGGTGGCGCGGATGCGACAGGAGCAGCGACGGTCACGGCACTGGTGGCAAGGCGGCGCTCACGCTGGCGACGGATGGTGGCGATGACACGAGCCTCGTCAGTCGAGAGTGGACACGTGTACCACCCGTGTCCTAACAGGCCACAGTTGTGGTAGACAAGGCTGGTGCTGCCTAATCCGTTAGTCTGCTGCTGAGTCCCTTTGCACTTCTTGTCCCTCTTCTTCTTCTTGCCAGATAAGGGGGCGCAAGAAGATGTTGTTGCTACTGGGTCGGCGACAGTCACTGAGGCGACGGCAAGAGAGGCGACGACATGGGAGGCAAGGGACTTCATGCGATGGATGTGTGGCTCTTGATGAGCTTCCTCAATGAAGAGGAAGAGCTCGTACGCCCAGGGCATGAGGGTACCTTGGACAGCCATCGCAGTGAGAGCGTCCTCGGAGTAGTGAACGAAGAAGTCGGAGAAGGAGGCGGTGGCGCCAGACTTGATGGTGAGGAGCGCGGAGAGAGGAGGTGGCACGGCGTCTCTGAGGCAGTGTAAAAGATCCTCTACGCGCTGCCAATAGGAGGTGACCATCTCGGTCTCCCCCATGCAAAGGGAGTTGAACACCCGGAGCAGACGGCTGGTCTCAGCATCACTAGACAGGTAATGAGGGCGCGTGAGTATGTGCCAGGCTGCTGCTGGGTTAAGGAGGGCGCCAGTGGTGGGATCATCGAGGAAGGGCTCAAGGGCAAGGCGTGTGGCTGGACAGGCGACAGGGACCAGAGCACGCACGGAGCGACAGGCATCGTAGATCTGGTCGGCCTGGGTGGAGTCCAAGGGCAAGACATAGTAGGGCCACAAGTTTTCGCCCTATGCCCAGATCCGGAAGCTGAGTTCCCAACTCCGGAACAGGTCGCCAGCCTGAAGCGGAAGCAGTGGGGTTTTGAAGTCCTTTGGCCTTCGACCGTCATCTAGAGTGGGGCCTAGGAATAACGTCACTGTCTGTTGTTGGCGTAGGGTGTGTTGTTATGCCAAGTATTGCGTGGCAAAGGAAACCGCAGGGCTCGCGTATCCAGGTGGAGTAAACCGTGCTTGCTAACGTTGGCGCGGCTGCTGCGGCGGCGACTACTACTACAGAAATGGCGGCTGCTGATGCTATTTTTGCGACAATTGCAGCGGCAGGAGTGGCGGCAGCTGTAGTGCCGCTAGCTGCTGTGTTAGCGTTGCAAGCTGCTAGCACAAAGCTGCAAAATGTCAAGTCAGAATGACCGACGACAGAGCTTGCAGGGTGTTGGCGTTGCTGCTGCTACTGTTGTTGCTGCTACTGCTACTACTAGTACTGCTGCTGCTTGTGCTGCTGCTGCGGCTGCTGCTGCTGCTCTTGCTACTGCTACTACTACTCCTGTTGTTGTTGCTACTGCTGCTCCTATTACTGTTGTTGCTGTTGTTGCTGCTGTTGTTGCTGCTGTTGCTGTTGCTGCTGCAGCAAGTGCAGCTACTCCAGGAAAGGAGGACTAGGGGTCCCCCAAACAGAGGAGGACCCCTCCCCACTGGAGATAGTGGCCATGTTTGTTGGCCCCAATCTTTTTCCACCCTCCTTTGTGTTTTTTTTTCTCTATATGCTGCTCACATTAGCAATGACATCAGCACCAATGTTAGCCTGAGATGGTTGACTGCAGTAGGTGCTCTTGCGTTATCTCCACAGTTGCTGTTTTTTTGTTGATGACGTCAGCAGTGATGTCAGCGATGACTTCCACTGAAATGTTGTTGACGTCAGTAGTGGTTGTTGTAGAAGGTGCTGCTGTGTCAACCACATGATGTCACCTCGTGTTGCTGCAATTTCTGTTTCTACTATTGCTGCTACTACTGTTGGTTTGCTGCTAGAGCGTCTGCTCTTGTTGCTATTGTTGACGTTGTTGCTGCTGCTGCTGCTGTTGCTACAATGATTGCGGCTGCAGCAGCCACTGCTGCTGCTACTGGGCTGCTACATGCTTCTACGGCTGATGTGGCTGCTACAGCGGCCGTGATGGCAGCAGTAGTAGCTACAAAAGCACCTATGGGGTGAGGGAGTTTTCTTCCAGTTCCCTTTTTTTTCTCTGCTTGGTTGCACAACGAGCTCGCTGCTCGTTGCGAGCCGCGAGCAGCGAGCAGCGAGCTCGCTGCTCGCTGCTTGCTACGGGCCGTGAGCAGTAAGCCCGCTACTCGCAGCTCATAGCTCGCTGCGGGCAACGGGCTGTGAGCAGTTGCAGCTGCAGCCACTACTATTGCGAGTTGTAGCTGCTGTTGTAGCAGGCTATGCCTGGCTGTTGGTGCAGCTTGCTGATGCTGCAGCTGCTGTTGTTGCTTGCTACAGGCTGGTGCTGGATGCTGCTGGCTGCTGCCGCTACTATAGCCGGCTGCTCCTGCTACTCGTTGTTGGCTGTTGCACGCTTCTATTGCTGCTCCCGTCGGCTGATGCTGCTGCTTGTTGCTGCTATGCCCTCCTATTGCTACAAGCCGTTGCGGGCTGCTGCTGCTGGAAGCTGTCGTAAGGTGTTGCTGCTGCAAGTTGTTAATGTCGAGCACAGTTGCTGCTGGCTGCTGTTACCACTGATCGCTTCTATTGCAAGTTGCTGCCGTTGTTGCTGCTTGCAGCACGATAACACCTAGTCGATGTACATCGTCATCGCGATGCCTAACATTGATGGCCGCTCACATCCTCGCGTCACGCGTAGGGGTCAGTGCTGCTGAAAACATTCAGCAGCATTTCCCCTAGCCCAGTGGCCATGGTGAAAATTCTGACGCCGCCACCAGGCTGGTCAATGCGGCCGGAAAAAATCCACCAACATTTCACCTGCACTAGCGCGTATGGGGATCGGCCGACGTTGTCTGGCACCTGTACGCCAGTCTTCTGATGTTGCTGCTACGCTGTGGCTTTGATACCAAGCTCGAAACACTAGGCAACATGTTGGGGTAGTAGCATTTTTTCATGAAGGGTGCGGGCCTCCACGCTCGTTGCTCAGTCTACTGCCCCCTCAATCCGCTGCTCTAGAGTCTATGTCTGGATGCTCTGGGTTTGTTACTCAGAAATGTGCATGCTAGTGTTAACGCTAGAAAGCAGCTGAAAACTCGAAGTAACTGATTAGGAGTCAAGAATGAACAACAATGGGAGACCCCTCCAAGTTCTAGCTCCCCCCTAGCTCTGTAGAGCTTGTTACTCAGCTAACCAGCCAATCGGAAAATAGTCCTAGACCTTTTTTCTGGCAGGCAAGGTTTTCTCGGTGAGCCCTGCCAGATGGCCGACAGCCCAAAACCCGAGAGTCGTCCATTTTGCCTGAAAACTGGACCATACCATAATACCAACACTACAAACGCAGTCGTGTGGTCAGATACAGCTAGAAAAATAGTAGCAAAGAGTTCTGGCTGCCCGAACCCAGGCAGTGCCTTCGATGGTCCATTGTGCCAAACAGTGCCACGCAACATGAAACATGGACCCTAGGCAGAGCATGATGCTGCAGACGCAATCGCACAGTCAAATCCAACGCTACACGCATGCAGACAGCCTTTGCAGTGGCAGTGACCGATGACGGCTTGACCGCCAAGGAGGCCTGCCGATGGAGCTGGGCACGTTGACGTAGGGAGCAGGCTCCAACAAACTGCGTGTAGGCCTCAGCGTGCGTCAGCTCCACCAGACGACACTCCAACTGCGTCAAGTCCCATCGTCAGTCATCTACACAAGGCGATGTACACAAGGCGAGAGGACAAAACAAAGCACAATGAGAGATGCGGAAAAACCAACAGCCGCTGCTAACGCGACGAAATTGTCAAGTCATGTGGCGTGCTAGCAAGCAAGCATGTGCAAAAGCAACAAGGGTTAAGCCAAGTAGGCGCGCAAGGTCTCACAAGTTCCAATAGCATGGTAATGAAGAGAGAGATGACAACTGATGTTTTTTGGTTTGTGTGGCTTCCACTCGTCACGAGCGAGGGAGATGGATTACCCATTTACCCCACGTTGGTGGTACAAGGTAGAGGAGAGCGTGACAAAAACGACTGGCCTGCGGAGTGTACCTATACTTCTGCACTACCTACGACGTTGTTGGCAAAACACGACCAATGCGTTCCGGAAGCCTGGTTGGTTTGTCGGGAGCTAGGAGACTTTCCTCGGTGGGTCGAGACCCGTGCGCCTAGTGGATTGTACCGGTGCGACGAGGAGACCCGATGGTACTAGTGTCCCTTCCGAGACTCCTAAAGTGTGTTGTGCTGGCTGGACGCCGATTCTACGTGCTTCACACACTACTCATTCTGCCTCGGTGGCTGAGACCCGGGCACTTGGTGGCCTGTGCCAGTGCCTTGGGAGACCCAGCACTATTTGGTTATCAGACGTTTATAGCATGCATGTGGCTGAAACCCGGACATGAGGTGACAGAGCACCTCATGCATCCAAAATGTTGTAGCAGCTGTCGAGGAGCTGCTAGTGGGTGGGATCAACAAACGCCAGTGCTTCAACCCCAGCGGGGTCCGCATGGGGGGTTCGCATGAGCATAGACATGGCTGAGTTGATCACAGTAAGCCGTACAGACAAACAGAGACGGCTCACATGACAACAACCCAGTCTAGATGCTTTTTTTGTACATATCCTTTTGACATCCTTATTTTTCCAATGGAACATTTAGTCCTGATTGGTCATGACCCTAACGAGTTTAGATCTTGTCACGTGCCTTGTGAGACCGTGACTCATAAGGGTTGAAAACCAGTCTCGTTGAAGTTTCTCTCGTATCTTGGCATATATTTACTAGGTTGTAGAACTTCCACAAGTCCTTTTTCATTTACTGTTGAGTTCAACTATTTTGGTCGAGATACAGGTACTCTAGGTGACATCTCGATATCTCAAGACATCTTGTCTGTGCTTGGGTCAAGACATTGGTGGTTTTTTTGCGCTCATTGTGCTCTGTTGTGTCCTCCCGGCTTGTGTACATCGGCGTGCAGATGACTGACGGCGAGACTCGACGGCGATGGAGTGTCGTCCGGTGGAGCCGACGCACGCTGAGGTCGTCTCGCGGTTCGCTGGAGCCTCCTCTCTCTGGCGACGTGTTCAGCTCCATCGGCAGGCCTCCTTGGCGGTCGCACTGCCGGCAGTCACTGCCGCCGCAGTCGCTGTCTGCATGCGTCCAGCGCGTACTGTCGTGCTTGCGTCGTCATGCACTGCCTAGGGTCCCAATTGCATGTTGCATGGCCCTGTTTGGCAACATAAACCATCGTGGGCACTATCTGGGTTTAGGCTGCCATAACTCCTCGCTGCTTTTTTTCTAGCAGATTCTGACCGCACGGCTGCGTTTGCAGCATTGGTATTATGGTATGGTCCAGTTTTTAGGCAAAACGGACGATGCCCGGGTTTTGGGCTGTCGGCTGCCTGGCAGGCCTCACTAAGAAAACCTGCCGACCTGAACTGAACTATTTTCTGATTGGCTGATGAACTGAGTAACAAGCTCTACAAAGCTGGGGGGGGGCTAGAACTTGGAGGGGTCCCCCATTGGTGTGAATTCTTCATTCCTAATCAGTCATTATCAGTTTTCAACTGCTTTCTGGCACTAACTCTGGCGCGTGCGTTTTTGAGTAACAAAACCCAGAGCTTCCAGCTTCCGACAGCATTGACCCTCTTGGTGGCGGCGTCAAAATTTATCCCACGGCCACTGGGCCAGGGGAAATGCTACCGAAATTGTTTCAGCAGCACTGACCCCCACGCGTGACGCGAGGAGGTGAGCAGCAGGCGGCGTCTGACGTCTGTGGGCGACGACGCACGCGGCAACGTCACCCAGGTGTAGTGACTGGCACCACCAGCATTAGCACGCAGAAGCAGCAGCTCGCAGTAACCCGCAGCAGCAGCAGCTCGCAGCAGCAGCAGCAGCAGCTCGCATCAGCAGCAGAAGTAGCTCGCATTAGCAGCAGAAGCAGCTCGCATCAGCAGCAGCAGCAGCCCGCAGCAGCAGCAGCTCGTAGCATCAGCAGCAGCAGCATGCAGCAGTAGCAGCAACGTGCAACAGCAGCAGCAGCGTGCAGCAACAGCAACAGCCCAAAACAGCAGCCGGCTGCAGCAGCCCGGAGCAATAGCAGGCAGCAGCCGCAGCACGCAGCAGCTGCAGCAGCGTGCAGCAGCAGCAGCGGGCTGCAGCAGCTACTGCAGCGGGCTGCAACAGCCGACAGCTGCAGCAGCAGTTGCAGTAGCAGTAGCAACAGCGAGCAGCAGCTGCTAGCTGCGGCTGCTGCTGCTCGCTGCTCGCAGCGAGCGAGCAGCGAGCAGCAGCCCGCTGCTGCCAGCGAGCAGCAGCTCGCTGCTACTAGGCTAGCAGCAGCCCGCTACTCACAGTAGACAGCGGGCTGCTGCCCGCTGTGACAAGAAAAAAAAACAAAAAAGAGACAACAAAAAAATTCCCCCACCCATGGAGCTCACTGCAGCAGCCTGCAGCTGCAGCAAGCAGCTGCTGCGGCACGCAGCAGCTGCAACAGCACTCAGCTGAAGCAGCGAGCTGCAGGAGCGCGCTGCTGCAGCAACAGCAGCCACAGCAACTGCTGCAGCTTGTAGCACGAGCAGCAGTAGCTGCAGCACTCGCAACAGCAGCAACAGCAGCAACAGCAGCAAAAAGCTGCAGCAGCAGCAGCAGGAGCAACAGCAACAACAGGTGTAGCAGCAGCAGCAGTAGTAGCAGCAGCAGCAGCAGCAGCAATAGCAGCAGCAGCAGCAACAACAGCAGCAGCAGCAGCAACGACAGCAGCAGCAGCAGCAGCTGCTGCAGCAGCATCAGCACCAATAGCAGTAGCGGCGGGCCTAACATTCGCTGCTGCTGACGTCAGCACCCCTCTGTTGACGGCACTACTGACGTCAGTGCTGACATCATCAACAAAAAAAGGAGGAGGGTGAAAGGGGAAACGGCGAAGGCCAGAGGAGTGGGTAAACTTCCCACTCCCCCAACCTCTTGTTGAAGCAGCAACACAAAGACAACAACAAAAAAAAGAGGACACCAAGGCATGGCTGATAGTCCAGGCGAGGGGGTGTCCTCCTCTGATGGGGGGATCCCCACCCCTCCTTTCTTGCAGCAGCAGCAGCAGCAGCAGCACCCGCCGCCGCTGCAGCAGCAGCAGCCGCCGCCGCCGCAGGACCAGTAGCTGCCGCCGCCGCCGCCGCCATTGTAGTAGCAGCCGCCGCCATTGCAGCAGCAGCAGCCATCGCCTCTCCAGCATTAGCCACCACCGCTACAGCAGCAGTCGCAGCCCATATAGCAGTAGCCACCGCCGCTGCAGCAACAGCAGCCGCCGCCTCTATAGCAGCAGCCGCCACCGCCGTTGCAACAGCAGCCGCCGCCCATACAGCAGCAGCCACCGCCGCTGCAGCAGCAGCAGCCGCCCCCTCTACAGCAGCAGCCGCCACCGCTGCAGCAGCAGCAGCCGCCGCCCATACAGCAGCAGCC
>SZWC01021268.1:35003-46757 GCA_023375785.1 Penium margaritaceum | reverse complement strand
GATGGAATCTGGGTTGGAATTAGGGTTGGACAATGGGTTGGAAGTTGGGTGGGAATTTGGGTTGGAAGTTGGGCTGGAAGTTGGGTTGGAAGTTGGGTTGGAATTTGGGATGGAAGTTGGGATGGAAGTTGCGTTGGAAGTTGGGTTGAAGTTTAGTTGGAAGTTGAGTTGGAAGTTGGGTTGGAAGTTGGGTTGAAAATTGGGTTGGAAGCTAGGTTGGAAGTTGGGTCGGAACGTGGGTTGGAAGTTGGGTTGGAAGTTGGGCTGGACATTGGGATGGAAGTTGGGATGGAAGTTGGGTTGGAAAATGGGTTGGAAGTTGGGTTAGAAGTTGGGTTGGAAGTTGGGTTGGAAATTGAATTGAAAGTTGGGCTGGAAGCTGGGTTAGAAGCTGGGTTGGAAGTTGAGTTGGAAGTTGGGTTGGAAGTTTGGTTGGAAGCTGGGTTGGAAGTTGGGCTGGATGTTGGGTTGGAAGTTGGGTTGGATGTTGGGAGGAAGTTAGGATGGAAGTTGGGTTTGAAGTTGGGATGGAAGCTGGGATGGAAGTTGTGTTATAAGCTGGGATGGAAATTGGGTTGGAAGTTGGGCTGGAAGCTGGGTTTGACGTTGGATTGGAAGTTGAATTGGAAGTTCGGTTGAAAGGTGGATTGAAAGTTGGGTTGGAAGTCGGGCTGGAAGTTGTGTTGGAAGTTGGGTTTGAAGTTGGGTTGGATGTTGGGTTGGACATGTGGTTGGAAGTTGGATGGGAAGCTGTGTTGGAAGTTGGGTTGAAAGCTGGGTTGGAACCTGGGTAAGAAGCTTGATTGGAAGTTGGGTTGGAAGTTGGGTTGGAAGTTGGGTTGACCGTTGGGTTGCAAGTTGAGTTGGAAGATGGGTTAAAAGTTGGGTTGGATGTTGGGTTATAAGTTGGGTTGGAAGTTGGGTTGGGAGTTGGGTTGGAAGTTGGGTTGGAAGTTGGGTTGCAAGATGGGTTGGATGTTTGGTTGGAAGTTGGGTTGGACGTTAGGTTCGAAGTTGGTATGGAGGTGGGATGGAAGTTGGGTTGGAAGTTGGGTTGGAAGCTAAGTTGGAAGTTGTGTTGGACGTTGTGTTGGAAGTTGGTTTGGATATTGGGTTGAAAGTTGGGTTGGAAGCTGGATTGGATGCCGGGTTGGAAGCTGGGTTGGAAGTTGGGTTGGAAGTTGGGTTGGAAGTTGGGTTGGAAGTTGGGTTGGAAGTTGGATTAGAAAATGGGTTGGACGTTGGGTCGGAAGTTGGGTTGGACGTTGGGTTGGAAGGTGGGTTGGAAGTTGGGTTGGAAGTTTGATTGGAAGTTGGGTTGAAAGTTGGGATGGAATCTGGGTTGGAAGTTGGGTTGGAAGTTGGGCTGGTAGTTGGGTTGGAACTTGGGTTGGAAGTTGGGTTGGGAGCTGGGTTGGAAGTTGGATTAGAAAATGGGTTGGACGTTGGGTCGGAAGTTGGGTTGGAGGTTGGGTTGGAAGGTGGGTTGGAAGTTGGGTTGGAAGTTGGATTGGAAGTTGGGTTGGAAGTTGGGATGGATGTTGGGATGGAAGTTGGGTTGGAAGTTGGGTTGGAAGTTGGATTGGAAGTTGGGTTGGATGTTGGGTAGGAAGTTGGGTTGAACGTTGGATTCGAAGTTGGGTTGGATGCTGGATTTTAAGTTGGGTTGGAAGTTGTGTTGGAAGTTGGGTTGGAAGCTGGGTTGAAAGTTGGGTTGGAAGTTGGGTTGGAAGTTGGGATGGAAGTTGGGATGGAAGTTGGGTTGGAAGTTAGGCTGGAAGTTGGATTGGAAGTTGGGTTCGAAGTTGGATTGGAAGTTGGGTTGGAAGTTGGGTTGGAAGTTAGGCTGGAAGTTGGATTGGAAGTTGGGTTCGAAGTTGGATTGGAAGTTGGGTTGGAAGTTGGGTTGGAATTTGGGTTTGAAGTTGGGTTGGATGTTGGGTTGGGAGTTGGGTTGGAAGTTGGGTTGGGAGTTGGGTTGGAAGTTGGGTTGGAAGTTGGGTTGACCGTTCGGTTGGAAGTTGAGTTGGAATTCGGATTCAAAGTTGGTTGAAGGTTGGGTTGGACGTTGGGTTGGAAATTGGGTTGAAAGGTGGGCTGTAAGTGGGGTTGGAGGTTGGGTTGGAAGTTGGGATAGAAGTTGGACTGGAAGTTGGGATGAAAGGTTGGTTGGAAGTTGGGTTGGAGGTTGGGTTGAAAGGTGGGTTGGAAGTTGGGTTGGAAGTTGGATTGGAAGTTGGGTTGAAAGTTGGGATGGAATCTGGGTTGGAAGTTGCGTTGGAAGTTGGGCTGGAAGTTGGGTTGGAATTTGGGTTGGAAGTTGGGTTGGAAGCTGGGTTGGAAGATGGGTTGGAAGTTGGGATGGAAGTTGGGATGGAAGTTTGGTTGGAAGTTGGACTGGAAGTTGGATTGGAAGTTGGGTTGGATGTTGGGTTGGAAGTTGGGTTGAAAGTTGGGTTGGAAGCTGGGTTGGAAGATGGGTTGGAAGTTGGGATGGAAGTTGGGATGGAAGTTTGGTTGGAAGTTGGACTGGAAGTTGGATTGGAAGTTGGGTTGGATGTTGGGTTGGAAGTTGGGTTGAACATTGGATTGGAAGTAGGGTTGGATGCTAGGTTGGAAGTTGGGTTGGAAGTTGTGTTGGAAGTTGCGATGGAAGCTGGGTCGAAAGTTGGGTTGGAAGTTGGGTTGGAAGTTGGGATGGAAGTTGGGCTGAAAGTTGGGTTGGAAGTTAGGCTGGAAGCTGGATTGGAAGCTGGGTTGGAAGTTGGATTGGAAGTTGGGTTGGAAGTTGGGTTGGAAGTTGGGTCGGAAGTTGGGTTGGACGTTAGGTTGGAAGTTGGGATGGAAGTTGGGATGGAAGTTGGGATGGAAGTTTGGTTGGAAGTTGGGTTGGAAGTTGGGTTGGACGTTGGGTTGGAAGTTGGGTTGGAAGTTGGGTCGGAAGTTGGGTTGGACGTTGGGTTGGAAGTTGGGTTGGAAGTTGGGTCGGAAGTTGGGTTGGACGTTGGGTTGGAAGTTGGGTTGGAAGTTGGGTCGGAAGTTGGGTTGGACGTTGGGTTGGAAGTTGGGTTGGAAGTTGGGTCGGAAGTTGGGTTGGACGTTGGGTTGGAAGTTGGGTTGGAAGTTGGGTCGGAAGTTGGGTTGGACGTTGGGTTGGAAGTTGGGTTGGAAGTTGGGTCGGAAGTTGGGTTGGACGTTGGGTTGGAAGTTGGGTTGGAAGTTGGGTCGGAAGTTGGGTTGGACGTTGGGTTGGAAGTTGGGTTGGAAGTTGGGTCGGAAGTTGGGTTGGACGTTGGGTTGGAAGTTGGGTTGGAAGTTGGGTCGGAAGTTGGGTTGGACGTTGGGTTGGAAGTTGGGTTGGAAGTTGGGTCGGAAGTTGGGTTGGACGTTGGGTTGGAAGTTGGGTTGGAAGTTGGGTCGGAAGTTGGGTTGGACGTTGGGTTGGAAGTTGGGTTGGAAGTTGGGTCGGAAGTTGGGTTGGACGTTGGGTTGGAAGTTGGGTTGGAAGTTGGGTCGGAAGTTGGGTTGGACGTTGGGTTGGAAGTTGGGTTGGAAGTTGGGTCGGAAGTTGGGTTGGACGTTGGGTTGGAAGTTGGGTTGGAAGTTGGGTCGGAAGTTGGGTTGGACGTTGGGTTGGAAGTTGGGTTGGAAGTTGGGTCGGAAGTTGGGTTGGACGTTGGGTTGGAAGTTGGGTTGGAAGTTGGGTCGGAAGTTGGGTTGGACGTTGGGTTGGAAGTTGGGTTGGAAGTTGGGTCGGAAGTTGGGTTGGACGTTGGGTTGGAAGTTGGGTTGGAAGTTGGGTCGGAAGTTGGGTTGGACGTTGGGTTGGAAGTTGGGTTGGAAGTTGGGTCGGAAGTTGGGTTGGACGTTGGGTTGGAAGTTGGGTTGGAAGTTGGGTCGGAAGTTGGGTTGGACGTTGGGTTGGAAGTTGGGTTGGAAGTTGGGTCGGAAGTTGGGTTGGACGTTGGGTTGGAAGTTGGGTTGGAAGTTGGGTCGGAAGTTGGGTTGGACGTTGGGTTGGAAGTTGGGTTGGAAGTTGGGTCGGAAGTTGGGTTGGACGTTGGGTTGGAAGTTGGGTTGGAAGTTGGGTCGGAAGTTGGGTTGGACGTTGGGTTGGAAGTTGGGTTGGAAGTTGGGTCGGAAGTTGGGTTGGACGTTGGGTTGGAAGTTGGGTTGGAAGTTGGGTCGGAAGTTGGGTTGGACGTTGGGTTGGAAGTTGGGTTGGAAGTTGGGTCGGAAGTTGGGTTGGACGTTGGGTTGGAAGTTGGGTTGGAAGTTGGGTCGGAAGTTGGGTTGGACGTTGGGTTGGAAGTTGGGTTGGAAGTTGGGTCGGAAGTTGGGTTGGACGTTGGGTTGGAAGTTGGGTTGGAAGTTGGGTCGGAAGTTGGGTTGGACGTTGGGTTGGAAGTTGGGTTGGAAGTTGGGTCGGAAGTTGGGTTGGACGTTGGGTTGGAAGTTGGGTTGGAAGTTGGGTCGGAAGTTGGGTTGGACGTTGGGTTGGAAGTTGGGTTGGAAGTTGGGTCGGAAGTTGGGTTGGACGTTGGGTTGGAAGTTGGGTTGGAAGTTGGGATGGAATCTGGGCTGGAAGATGGGTTGGAAAATGGGTTGGAATTTGGGTGGGAAGCTGGGTTGGAAGTTGGGTTGGAAGTTAGGCTGGAAGTTGGGTTGGAAGCTGGGTTGGAAGTTGGGTCGGAACATGGGTTGGAAGTTTGGTTGGGAGTTGGGTTGGAAACTGGGATGGAAGTTGGGGTGGAAGTTGGGTTGGAAGTTGGGTTGGAAGTTGGGTTGGAATTTGGTTTGGAAGTTGGGTTGGAAGTTGGGTTGGAAGTTGGGCTGGAAATTGTATTGAAAGTTGGGTTGGAAGCAGGGTTGATAGCTGGGTTGGAAGTTGGGAATGGAAGTTGGGTTGAAAGTTTGGGTCGAAATTGGGTTGGATGTTGGGTTGGAAGTTGGGTTAGATGTTGGGAGGAAGTTAGGATGGAAGCTGGGTTTAAAGTTGGGATGGAAGTTGAGATGGAAGTTGTGTTATAAACTGGGATGGAAGTTCGGTTGGAAGTTGGGCTGGAAGTTGGGTTGGACGTTGGGTTGCAAGTTGAATTGGAAGTTCGGTTGAAAGTTGGGTTGGAAGTTGGGTTGGAAGTTGGATTGGAAGTTGGGTTGGAAGTTGGGTTGGACATTTGGTTGGAAGTTGGATGGGAAGCTGGGTTGGAAGTTGGGTTGAAAGTTAGGTTGGAACTTGGGTTAGAATCTGGATTGGAACTTGGAATGGAAGTTGGGTTGACTGTTATCTTGGAAGTTGAGTTGGAAGATGGGTTCAAAGTTGGGTTGGAAGTTGGGTTATAAGTTGGGTTAGAAGTTGGGTTGGGAGTTGGGTTGGAAGTTGGGTTGGAAGTTGGGTTGGAAGATGGGTTGGATGTTTGGTTGGAAGTTGGGTTGGAAGCTGGGTTGGAAGTTGGGATGGAGGTGGGATGGAAGTTGGGTTGGAAGTTGGGTTGGAAGATGGGTTGGATGTTTGGTTGGAAGTTGGGTTGGAAGCTGGGTTGGAAGTTGGGATGGAGGTGGGATGGAAGTTGGGTTGGAAGCTGGGTTGGAAGTTTGGTTGGAAGTTGGGTTGGACGTTGGGTTTGAAGTTGGTTTGGAAGTTGGGTTGAAAGTTGGGTTGGAAGCTAGATTGGATGCTGGGTTGGAAGTTGGGTTAAAAGTTGGGTTGGAAGTTGGGTTGGAAGTTGGGTTGGAAATTGGGTTGGAAGTTGGGTTGGAAGTTGGGTTGGAAGTTGGGATGGAAGCTGCGCTGGAAGTTGGGATGGAAGTTTGGTTGGAAGTTGGGTTGGAGGTTGGAATGGAATGTGGGTTGGAAGTTTGGTTGGAAGTTGGATTGCAAGTTGGGTTGAAAGTTGGGATGGAAACTGGGCTGGAAGTTGGGTTGGAAGTTGGGCTGGAAGTTGGAATGGAATTTGGGTTGGAAGTTGGGTTGGGAGTTGGGTTGAAAGTTGGATTGGAAGTTCGGTTGGAAGTTGGGTTGGAAGATGCGTTAGATGTTGGGTTGGAAGTTGGGTTGGAAGTTGGGTGAGAAGTCTGGATGGACGTGGGATGGAAGTGGGGTTAGAAGTTGGGTTAGAAGTTGGGTTGGAAGTTGGGTTGGAAGTTGGGCTGGAAGTTGGGTTGAAAGTTGGGTTAGAAGCTCGGTTGGATGCTGGGTTGGAAGTTGGGTTGGAAGTTGGGTTAGAAGTTGGGTTGGAAGTTGGTTTGGAAGTTGGGTTGGAACTTGGGTTGGAAGTATGGATGGAATATTGGGATGGCGGTTGGGATGGAAGTTAGGTTGGAAGTTGGGTTGGAAGTTGGTTTGGAAGTTGGGTTGGAACTTGGGTTGGAAGTATGGATGGAATATTGGGATGGCGGTTGGGATGGAAGTTAGGTTGGAAGTTGGGTTGGAAGTTGGGTTGGAAGTTGGGTTGGAAGTTGGGTTATAAAATGGGTTGGACGTTTGGTTGGAAGATGGGTTGGGAGTTGGGTTGAAAATTGGGTTGGAAGTTGGGTTGGAAGTTGGGTTGAAAGTTGGGTTGGAAGTTGGGTTGCAAGTAGGGTTGGAGGTTGGGTTGGAAGTTGGATTGGAAGTTGGGTTAGAAGTTGGGTTAGAAGTTGGGTTGGAAGTTCCGATGAAAGATGGGATGAAAGTTGGATTGGAAAGACGGTTGGCACTTGGGTTGGAAGCTGGATTGGAAATTGGGTTGGAAGTTGGGTTAGAAGTTGGGATGGAAGCAGGGATGGAAGTTGGGTTGAGAATAAGGTTGGATGTTGGGTTGGAAGTCGAGTTGGATGTTGGGTTACAAGTTGGGTTGGAAGCTTGATTGGAAGTTGGGTTGGAAGGTGGGTTGAAATTTGGGTTGGAACATGGGATGGAAGTTGGGATGGAAGTTGGGTTGGAAGTTGGGTTGGAAATTCGGTTTAATGTTAGGATAGAGGTTCGGTTGAAAGTTGGGTTGGAAATTGGGTTGGAAGTTTGGTTGGAAGTTGGGTTGGAAGTTGGGTTGGAAGTTGGATTTGAAGGTTGATTGGAAGTTCGGTTGGAAGTTGCGTTGGAAGTTGGGTTGGAAGCTGGGTTGGAAGTTGGGTTGGAAGCTGGGTTGGAACTTGGGTTGAACGTTGGGTTGGAAGCTGGGTTAGAATCTAGGTTGGAAGTTGGGTTGGAAGTTGGGTTGGAAGTTGGGTTGGAAGTTGGGTTGGAAGTTGCGTTGGAAGTTGGGTTGGAAGTTGGGTTGGAAGTGGGGCTGGAAGTTGGGTTGAAAGTTGGGTTGGAAGTTGGGATGGAAGTTGGGATGAAGTTTGGGTTGGAAGTTGGGTTGGAAGACCGGTTGGGAGTTGGGTTGGAAGTTGGGATGGAATTTGGGATGGAATTTGGATTGGAAGTTCGGTTGGAAGTTGGCTTAGAAGCTGGGTTGGAACTTGGGCTCGAAGTTCGGATGGAAGTTGGGTTGGAAGTTGGGTTGGGAGATAGGATGAAGCTGGGATGGAAGTTGGGTTGGATTTGGGTTGGAATTTGGATTGGAAGATCGGTTGGAAGTTGGGTTAGAAGTTGGGTTGGAAGTTGGGTTGGAAGTTGGGTTGGATGTTGGGATGAATGTTGGGATGGAAGTTGGGTTTGAAGTTGGCATGGAAGTTGGGATGGAAGTTGGGTTGAAAGTTGGGTTGGACGGTAGGTTGGAAGTTGGGTTGGAAGTTGGGTTGGACGTTGGGTTGGAAGTTGGGTTGAAAGTTGGGTTGGAAGTTGCGTTGGAAGTAGGGTTGGATGTTGGGATGGAAGTTGGGATGGAAGTTGGGTTTGAAGTTGGGATGGAAGTTGGGATGGAAGTTGGGTTGGGAGGTGGAGTTGGGAGATGGACGTTGTGTTGGAAGTTGGGTTGGAAGTTGGGTTGGAAGTTGGGTTGGAAGTTGGGTTGGAAGTTGGGTTGGAAGTTGGGTTGGAAGTTGGGTTGGAAGTTGGGTTGGAAGTTGGGTTGGAAGTTGGGTTGGATGTTGGGATGGAAGTTGGGATGGAAGTTGGGTTTTAAGATGGGATCGAAGTTGGGATGAAAGTTGGGTTGAAAGTTGGGTTGGACGGTGTGTTGGAAGTTGTGTTCGAAGTTGGGTTCGACATTGGGTTGGAAGTTGAGTTGGAAGTTGGGTTGAAAGTTGGGTGGGAAGTTGGGTTGAAAGTTGGGTTGGACGCTGGGTTGTATGCTGAGTTGGAAGTTGGGCTGGAAGTCGTGTTGGAAGTTGGGTTGGAAGTTGGGTTTGACTTTGGGTTGGAAGTTGAGTTGGAAGTTGGGTTGGACGTCGGGTTGGTAGTTGGGTTGAAAGTGGGGTTGGAACCTGGGTTGGAAGTTGGGTTGGAAGGGTACTGGAAGTTGGGCTGGAAGTTGGGATGGTATTTGGGTTGGAAGTTGGGTTTGATGTTGGGTTGGAAGCTGGGTTGGAAGTAGGGTAGAAAGTTGGGCTGGAAACTGGGTTAGAAGCTAGGTTGGAAGTTGGACTGGAAGTTGGGTTGGAAGTTGGGTTGGAAGTTGGGTTGGAAGTTGGGTTGGAAGTTGGGTTGGAAGTTGCGTTGGAAGTTGGGTTGGAACTTTGGTTGGAATTTGGATTGAGAGTTGTGTTGAAAGCTGGGTAGAAAGTTGGGTTGGAAGTTGGGTTGCATGTTGGGTTGGAAGCTGGGCTGGAAGTTGGATTGGAAGTTGGGTTGGAAGTTGGGTTGGAAGTTGGGTTGGAAATTGGGTTGAAAGTTTTGTCGGAAGTTGGGTTAGAAGTTGGGATGGAAGTTGGGATGAAGGTTGGGTTGGAAGATGGGCTGGAAGTTGGGTTGGAAGTTGGGTTTGAAGTTGGGATGCAAGTTGGGGCCGAAGTTTGGATGGAAGTTGGGTTGGAAGTTGGGTTGGAAGTTAGGATGGAAACTGGGATGGAAGTTGGGTTGGAATTTGGGTTGGAAGTTGCGTTGGAATTTGGGTTGGAAGTTGGGTAGGAAGTTGGGATGAAAGCTGGGTTGGAAGCTGGGTTGGATGCTGGGTTGGAAGTTGGGTTGGAAGTTGGGTTGGAAGTTGGGCTGGATGTTTTGTTGAAAGTTGGGTTGGAAGTTGGGTTGGAAGTTGGGTTGGAAGTTGGGCTGGATGTTTTGTTGAAAGTTGGGTTGGAAGTTGGGTGGAAGTTGAGTTGAGATTGGGTTGGAAGCTGGGTTGGAAGTTGGGTTGGAAGTTGGCTTGAAAGTTGGGTTGGAAGCTGGGTTGGAAGATAGGTTGGAACGTGGGTTGGAAGTTCGGTTGGAAATTGGGTTGGAAGTTGGGTTGGAAGCTGGGATGGAAGATGGGTTGGAATTTGGGTTGGAAGTTGGGTTCGAAGTTGGGTTGGAAGTTGGGTTGAATGTTGGGTTGGATGTTGGGTTGGAAGTTGGGTTGGAAGTTGGGTTGAAAGTTGGGTTGGAAGTATCGGAATCTTGATCACGACTCATATGGCTCAACCGGGTTCTCCTCTGACTCCCTGACGTCATCCAACTCTCCCCTGGACACCCGATCAAGGGAAAATGGAAAAGCCAGTTTGGTCCCGGTTCACCTCCCGCATCCTGCCTCCAGTACAACTCAGATGGCCTGACCAATCAGACCTTTTCGGTCTAAACATCTGACCTTCCAAACCTGCCACGTCCAACGCCAACGGACCTTCGACACCAAGCAACAACGGACAAGATCTGCCGTCAAAGGTCTTGCTTTTTGGAAGTTGGACTGGATGTTGGGTTGGAAGGTGGGTTGAAATTTGGGTTGGAACTAGGGTTTGAAGTGTGGATGGAAGTTGGGATGGAAGTTGGGTTGGAAGATCGGTTGAATGTTAGGATAGAAGTTGGGTTGAAAGTTGGGTTGGAAATTGGGTTGGTAGTTGGGTTGGAAGTTGGGTTGGAACTTGGGTTGGAAGTTGGATTGGAAGTTGGATTGGAAGTTGGGTTGTAAGTTGGGTTGGAAGTTGGAATGCAAGTTGGGTTGGAAGTCGGGTTGGAAGTTGGTTTTGAAATTGGGTTTGAAATTTGGTTGGAAGTTGGGTTAGAAGCTGGGTTGGAAGTTGGTTTGAATGTTGGGTTGGAAGCTGGGTTAGAATCTAGGTTGGAAGTTGGGTTGCAAGTTGGGTTGGAAGTTGGGTTGCAAGCTCGATTGGAGGTTGGGTTGGATGTTGGGTTGAAGGTTGGGTTGGAAGTTTGGTTGGAAGCTGGGATGGAAGTTTGGATGAAGGTTGGGTTGGAAGTTGGGTTGGAAGTTGGGTTGGAATTTGGGTTGGAAGTTGGGCTGGAAGTTGGGTTGGAGGTTGGGATTAAAGTTGGGATGGAATTTGGGTTGGAAGTTGGGTTAGAAGTTCGGTTGGAAGCTGGGTTGGAACTTGGGCTGGACGTTCAAATGGAAGTTGGGTTGGAAGTTGGGTTGGGAGTTGGGTTGAAATTTGGATTGGAAGTTGGGTTGGAAGTTGGGTTGGAATTTGGGTTGGAAGTTGGGTTGGAAGTTGGGTTGGAAGTTGGGTTGGAAGTTGGGTTGGATGTTGGGATGGAAGTTGGGATGGAAGTTGGGTTTGAAGTTGGGATGGAAGTTGGGATGGAAGTTGGGTTGAAAGTTGGATTGGACGGTGGGTTGGAAGTTGGGTTGGTTGTTGGGTTGGACGTTGGGTTGGAACTTGGGTTGAAAGTTGGGTTGGAAGTTGGGTTGGATGTTGGGATGGAATTTGGGATGGAAGTTGGGTTTGAAGTTGGGATGGAAGTTGGGATGGAAGTTGGGTTGGAAGTTGGGTTGGAAGTTGGGTTGAAAGTTGGGTTGGATGCTGGGTTTGAAGTTGGGTTTGAAGTTTGGCTGGACGTTTGGTTGGAAAATGGGTTGGAACTTGGGTTGGAAGTTGGGTTGAAAGTTGGGTTGAAAGTTGGGTTGTAAGCTGGGTAGAAAGTTGGGTTGGAAGTTGGGTAACATGTTGGATTGGAAGTTGGGTTGGAAGTTGAATAGGAAGTTGGGTAGGAAGTTTGTTTGGAAGTTGGGTTTGAAGTTGGGTTGAAAGTTGGGTTGCAAGTTTGGATGGAAGTTTGGATGAAGTTTGGTTTGGAAATTGGGCTGGAAGTTGGGTTGGAAGTTGGATTGGAAGTTGGGATGGAAGTTGGGATGGAATTTGGGTTGGAAGTTGGGTTGGACGTTGGGTTGGAAGTTGGGTTGGAAGTTGGGTTGGAAGTTGGGTTGGAAGTTGGGTTGGAAGTTGGGTTGAAAGTTGGGTTGGAAGTTGGGTTGGATGTTGGGATGGAAGTTGGGATGGAAGTTGGGTTTGAAGTTGGGATGGAAGTTAAGATGGAAGTTGGGTTGGAAGTTGGGTTGGAAGTTGGGTTGAAAGTTGAGTTGGATGCTGGGTTTGAAGTTGGGTTGGAAGTTTGGGTCGATGTTTGGTTGGAAAATGGGTTGGAACTTGGGTTGGAAGTTGGGTTGAAAGTTGGGTTGAAAGTTGGGTTGTAAGCTGGGTAGAAAGTTGGGTTGGAAGTTGGGTTACATGTTGGATTGGAAGTTGGGTTGGAAGTTGAATAGGAAGTTGGGTAGGAAGTTTGTTTGGAAGTTGGGTTGGAAGTTGGGTTGAAAGTTGGGTTGCAAGTTGGGATGGAAGTTTGGATGAAGGTTGGTTTGGAAATTGGGCTGGAAGTTGGGTTGGAAGCTGGATTGGAAGTTGGGATGGAAGTTGGGATGGAATTTGGGTTGGAAGTTGGGTTGGACGTTGGGTTGGAAG